>CAEFZX010008072.1:0-12180 GCA_903066825.1 Alfaro cultratus
TTATTATTATTATTATTATTATTATTATTATTATTATTATTATTATTATTATTATTATTATTATTATTATTATTATTCATAAATCTGCTTTTATTTTGAAATCGATAACCGGATATATGTAGCGTCACCGGCTCCTAGCTTTCCTCCGCTGGTGTCGAGGCTAGCTGAGGGAGAGGAACCGTGGGAGAAGAGCAGAAAGCGTGGGGTAAAAACATTCATTAAACTCGGTTAACACCTGGCAGCGGTGAAGAAAGAAACTGAACAGGTAAATGAACATGTTCCTCTTACTTTCCACCTCATAACTGCCGAGTCAGGTCTGCTGTTAAAGCCTGAAAAAGGAGCAGAGATGCGGATTGATCAGCAGCAGGAGGCTGGCTGCACACAACATTGGACTGAATAACAAGATAAACAACAACAGCTGCTGCAGCCGCAATGATAAGCGCAAAGCGTGCAGTTTTACCGGAGTTAGCGTTGTCCGGGAAGGATTCATACGGAGCGGAGGCTCTGCTAGCAGCAGCTACAGTTAGCATTGCTAAGTGAAGGTGGAGGACGCTGCAGCAGTTACAACACACTGGTTTCTGCAGATTTAACTGGACATATCTAAGTTCCGATCCATAGTTATAGATTACACAACAGAGAGGCAAACACTGAATGGTTTCTAGATCATAACTTAAACGATCAAGTCTTTACTCCTTGTATCGCAAAAATAATAAACAAGGGCTCAAATACATAAACTACTCATGACTTTAATGTGGGTGAATATTATTTGTCCATGTCTTCTTCTTGGATTTGCGCGTATTAATCGAGATTAACAGATTATTGCAGTAATCGTCAGCTAGTTTGCTAATCAGTTAATTGGAGATGCAAAAAGGACCTTTATGTTGGAAAAAAAAAAACATTCAGAGAGGTAAATAAGGTAAAGCTGTACAAAATATATACATTATGTATTTAATATAAAAACACTGTCTGTAAATATGTTTTAGCCAAAACGCCTCAATTTGTTCAAATTTGCTAGAGAAGTGCTCTTTTATTGCATTTAAGGCTATAAAATATTTATTTTCTTATTGAAGAAGGAATTTAATTATTTATCTGTTAACATCTCTTAATGTATTTCTAATATTGTATAAAAAATATTTAGTTTAATGAAGAATATGTCAGCTTTTGTTCAATTAACTGTCAGAATAATCATTGGCAAAGAGAATCCTCCTAACTTCAAAATGTGAAAAGCTCAATCTTTCCTGCTCGATATATTTCTCCATTGAAGGGCTGATCTGTTGAATTAATTTTTTATTAATAATTTAATAGAAAAAGACAATTAACATATTTCTTTTTTTCACAATTTGAGCCGGATGAAGCTTGAATAATGCCACTTGAGTTTTGTGTTGGACATTGCTAAAAAATTTTTCTTAATTTAATCTTAAATGCAGAATTCAGGTTCTTTTTGTTCAGTTCTGACTTAACTACTCTGACTATGTTCTTTCAGAAAATTGCCTGTTTTGGAGCCTCTAAACTCCAGTTAATGATTGTTTGCTAAATTAGTTGCCCATTATTTGAATAATCGATAAATCAGAATTAATCTGATTAATCGTTTTAGACAGAGTTTAAATAAATCATAATAATTCCATAATTAATGGGTGAAACTTGTGTCTGAATATTTTCTCTCTCTTTTTTTCCAGGCATCATCTCCATCTCTCCCTTGGCTCTCACCACCTCCCAGCTACCATATCTTTAAGTCACCGTGTGCCTCCATACCTGATTAGTTCACATTTTTATCTTCAACCAAGCAGAAACACCAGCAAAGAAGCTTTAAGTAAAATCAGACAGCAACCAAAGTCAGTGTTTCATTCAGTTTGGCACCTCAGAGCATTTCTAATTAGTTTAAAATCCGAAGTTCCTAGTTGTTTTTCAGTGTTGGTCAGTTATTTTGTCAGGTCATTCTCTAAAATCACCATTATGGCCTCTGTAACCCACTCCTCTGAGCCGGAAATCCCAGACAACCACAAAGAGAGCTGGTTGGCTCTACTCTCCGCTGCGGAAGCCTATTGCCAAAAGTCCGGGTGCGACCTGGCCATCCTGACGGCCTGCAAGAAGTTCCGGTTGACGGCCGGTGAAGGTGAAGTCGGGAAGAAGCGGGAAAGCGGCGCCGGCTTTCCGAAGGAATGCGAGTTCTCCTACAGCGTGTGGGGTCAGGGCTTCCTGGCCGAGTCGACGCGCCGCTACGTGGACGACATCGGCGTGCTGCACGCCACGTCCATGCTGACGGCCCAGAAGCACACGCGGCAAAGCGCAGGAGAGCAAGGAGGGAAGCTGCTGGTTGATTTGACCTCTGACACCGGATACAGAGGGGTAAGTAGTAGAGGTGCAAGTAAATAATCCACTGACAAATTAATATTGGTAAATGGTTTATTAGTTTAAAATTAGTTCAAATCGATTACTAGTGACGTATTTTAGTGTTGTAGTTTGACCGCCATCCAGCAGAGGGCGGCGCTGGTGATCTTTAAGCAAATAGTCTTTTGAGACATAAACAAAGATGGCGGCAGTATCCCAGGACTGTCCAAACGAAGTGGTTTTGGCGACGTTTCTTGAGAATTTATGAGGGGGAACGAAATATTTCAACCGTGTGAAGTAATCTGTTCCCCCTCCGTAACTAATTATTCTTTCAAAAGGTTCATAATATATTTCTTTCTTTCATCATGAACAACAAAGATTTGTTGCCATAGCTACAGGAGATAAGGCAGGAAAATGGTAAAATGATGGAAAAAAACATGGCGCCAATATGCAAGATTGATTTTTGGTGAGTTAAAGAGCTTAGTGGAGCGAAATGAAAACATTCCTATGTAGAACAACCATAGATGGTCTTCATGTTTTAATCTTTTGACCTTTTGTTTTTCTATTTAGCAACTTAAGAGGTTCCTGTTTTATTTTATAAATATGTCCAAGTGTATTAATGTGAGAAAATAACAAATTTCTGCTTATTCAGTCAGTTTTTAACCCTTTTATGCATGAATTATGATCCTTTGTGTCAGGATTTTTTTCCATTTTTTAAAATTTTTTTTTAAGGCATAAAAAAGGTAGGAAAAAAATTTGTAAACTTTTTTTTATAATTATTTTTTTAGGTGATCAATTGTAATTTTCTCCAAATACAAAGTTATTTGAGAAATACAAAAGTAGTATTGTTTAGGGTTTATCTGATGCCACAGTATTAGTTTTACATGCAAGAGTCGTCTACAGTGGAAGGAGGGACCGGGTCGGTTTATTGTCTGTCGGCCATATTGGATTTAACAAAAATAATTTCTTGCATTTGCAGCTGATGGCCAGTAGTTGAAAGTGTATTTTATTATGCATTAGTGTCCACTTCGACGGTCTGTGTGCATTAATAACATAAAAATCTGCAAGAAAATGGCTTATAGATAGCTGTCCACTGTAATGACCACTATGCATGAAAGGGTTAATACAGCTGATTTATTATTAATTCAGCATATTATGAAAATGTAGCCTCTTTTTTTGTGGATCTCATATTTTATTCTTTTCATCTTTTATTTTTCTATTCAGCAACTTGATAGGCTGCTGTTTTACAATATTTTATCAATATGTCTGTATAATATGTGAGAAAACCAAAATTCTCTGTTAATTATGTCAGTATTTAATACAGCTGACAAAATCTAATGTGAAAATTAATTATTTTTAATTCAGAATATTATGAATTAAAAATGACATGACACATGCCGTTTGTGTCATGGAAAGATACTTGAGAAAAGTCATTAATCGGCAACTTGCATCCCTAGTAAGTAGGAAGATGTTCCACGTTTTTATTCAAAGTTCCCGTATAAAACATGTTTGAATCTCTGCAGAGCTTCACAGGCGACGGCGTAGTGGGAGGAGTCAGCCCCAACAACAGACTGTACTCCCAGAGCTACCCGTCCATCTACAGCCCGGACGGCACCAGCCAACAGGGCGTCGGGCAGAACGGCAACCGGGAGCGGGAGCGGAGCGCCACAGAGGTGGAGCGAGGGAGACAGAGAGCCGGGATCGTAGACCTGGAGGAGGAAGGAGAAGAGGCGGAGGAAGAGGAGGAAGACATGGACGAGAGACGACCGTACGGGAATGAAAGTGCAGGTGAGGCAGATTGTTTTAGTTCAATCCTGTGAGAAAGGAAATCTTCTGTCAGGAGGAACGGATTTAAAGAAAACAAAAATGTGAATTTCTCAGTAGATTTGAATATTAAACTCGAGGTTATGTTAGGATTAAAGCGTACAAACCTTCACTGAAACCCTCCAGCAGGAGCAGAGGACCTGAAAATGTTACTCAAGTTAGAGTGAAAAAGTATTTATTAAAAAGTCTCCTCTAGTACTGAGTAACTGATCAAATTATCAATCATTTCATATTTAAAAATTAAATCGTCAGACGGACCAACATATAAAGTTAACTGGAAATTTTGGTATTTTAAAACTGAAAATGACAATAATTTGTATATGAAACAAAAATACCAAAAAAGTTTTTTTCCAAATCAGTTTCTTTAAATAAAAAACTGGTGTCTGTGTCTGGTGAATTTATGGTTAAAACATATTTGTATTTCATTCAAAGGGTAGAAAATCCAGAAATTTACTCGGAGTAGAGATACCTCAAAATAAAATGACTCAAGTAAAAGTGAAAAGTGCAACATAGTATAAATACGTTTTTCTTTTTTTGAAGTTACTCAAGTAAATGTAACTAGTTTACTGTTACTGTGACCAGCAGGTTAAGCCATAAAAAAATCAAAGCTGAAGAATCTGGTTGGTCATAGACGTCCATCCAAACATATTCATGGAAAGTTTAGTGGAAGGATAAGGTGTGTTAGGGAAAAAAAAGGCAAAACATGGTCATTTGAAAAGTCTTATTCACAAATGTAATATTAGGGCCTTAAAATGTCCAAATTAAATTTTGACATTGGCAGAATATTGACAGTTTTGCAAACATTTGTAATGGAAACGCAGCTCTTGTGTCTTTAAACTCTAGACAAAAAAGGAACAAAAGTCTAAATGAATACATTGAAAGAAAGTCTGTAGAACCGTCTAACAAAACGACTTTAAAAGGGTAGAAAAACTGGGTGTAAAATATTAAAAAGTCAGAATTTTATTGGATACTTTTTCTGGAGTTTACCCTAAATAAGTTTTTATTGGTTGCTTCTCTAAGTGTCTGTTTTTAAAAGCTTGTAATCTGTTTTTAGGCGTTTTCTCCATGGACGAGGACTCTCTTTCTCGTGACTGTGAGCCGTTCTTTGAGTCCGATGGAGAGGAGGAAAGCACCGACGGTAAGAGATTCATCGCCTAGCTCTTCTTCATCACGTACATGTTGGAGTAGAGCGTTGCTTCTTGGTCCTGTCTGCACCAGGCTCGCTGAGCGAGGACGCCCCGCCGCCGCCGCGCGGCCTGGCCGTGGGGCAGCACGCCTTCTCGTCGCGCCACGCCCACCCCACGGCGCTGGCGCGCTCGCTGCCCGTGTCCGTCCCCGTGTGGGGCTGCAAGAGCAGCCGAGCCGCTCAGGGAGACAGCGGCAGCGGAGAGCGGGTGAGCCATCAGAAAACTCAGATTTACTTCACAGATTTAACTGATTTAACGTTCCTCTTTCAATTTTAGGCTTTCATGAATCAAGAGCTGCTCTGTGCAGGTTCTGAGGTTATTTAAATTCATCTTCAAGTGGATAAAATCACAATAATCCACTGTTTTCTAAAACGAAGCTAAAATAATGAAGTTACATCTGTGACTTACTGGATAAAACTAGAGTAGAATAGAGTAACTAGTTACATTTACTTAAGTAACTTTTTGAAGGAAAAAGATACTTTTAGGAGTATTTCTACTATACTTTTCTACTTACTTGAGTAATTTCATTATGAGGTATCTCTAATCTGAGTAAAACTTCTGGATTTTCTACCCACTGAATGAAAAACAAAAATGTTTTAACCAAACATTCACCAGACGCAGACACACACCTGCAGTTTCTGTTGAAGTTTAATTTGTTTTTTATTGAAAGAAACTGATTTGGAAACATTTTTCTTTTGCCTAATTTTATTATTGTTTGTTATTGCTAAGAATTATTGTCATTTGGTCCATAAAATACCAAAATTTCCTCTTAACTTTGTATTTTGGTCCGTCTGATGATGTAATCTTTAAATATTTAATGATTGATAATTTGATTTTACTTTTACTTGCGTATTTATGTATACATTTAATTTAATTTTATGTATATTTTGATGGACACAGATTTCTGCCTTCAGTTGATCTGTTAGAGCTTAGACTCTAAATCAATTTAATTTTGAGGAAAAGTGTAATAGTAACACATTTTAATCCATTTCATGGACACACTTGACTTGTTGCGGTGGAGGAATAAAGACGAAGTCTGATTGGCGTTATGACCCAATGTTTTGAAGTTGTTGCTCTTGTTTAGAAGCAGTAATACTTTAAAATAACTGAAAATCTGAGGGAAAATGTGGTGCAAATGTAAGTTTTTAATGTTTCTAATGACTCAGACTTCAGTCATTGTCTTGCAGAGGAGGAATAAATGAGAGAGCTGAGTGTTGTGCAGGTGCAACAGCGATTACACGCTAAAACAAACTAAAATCCCTCCAGACTATGAGGAAAAGTGTGACGAGTTCTGATGTATCTTAAGGGCCCGGTCTTTCCACAGGAAGGAGAAATAAAGCAAAAGTCTGAGGAGAGTTATGACTCAGTGTTTTCTGTCGTAACTTTTGTTCCATTTGCAGCGGTTATTCTCTAAAATAGAAAATGAATTGTTTTCAGGGGGCCACATAAAATCAGTCCAAGGGCCGTAAACGGCCCGCAGGCCCCACTTTGAACACCCTTGATGTTGATGTAGACATGTAATGAGGCTCTCACTATTAAATGTTCGTAAAGAATAATGTTTTTAAAGGCGATGCTATGGCTTCTAGACAGACACTATTCAGCTGCAAGCATCTGCTCCTGCTGCTCATGTGACCCTAAAGGTTCAAAAGGTCAACCCACATTTGGTGACAGAAACATGAAGCTTATTTCTGCTGCTTTAACATCCATCTGTCTAGGGCTGATGATTAATCTATTGATAGTTCTGAGGATTATTTCTTATCAATTTATTGTTTAAAAAATGTCACATTCTGCAGAATTTTCATTCAAATCAAATAAACAATTTAATTGCTCTGAATATTGAATATTAAATTGTTTTGAGTCTGTATACTCTGGTTAGCGATTAATTAATTACTGTATTAGTTTACCATAATTTCTGTAATTGTTTAATCACGATTAACCTGGTTAATTAATTAATTTGATTATTTTGACGATTAATCGGATAACTATTTGGCACATTCTGCCTATTTTTTATTTCAGGCTTTTTTCTGAAATATTAAAAATATATAGAAATGCACAAAAAAAAATCAGTTTCTTTTTTCAATAAACATTTTATTGCCTAATATGCAACAACTTAGTTTTCCTGAACGATTGATCATCTGTAGCATCAGTAGTTAAAATAAACAAACTTAAATGTCTATAATTATGGCTTAATTATTGCTCTGAGAATGTTGTTCTTTCAGCAAATGACCTTTTTTGAGTCTGTACCCTCCAGTAATGATTAAACGATCACTAAATAGTTTGATTATTTCAGTAATCGATTAATTACAGTTAATCGTTTCATTATTTTGTAGATTAATCAATTAATAATATAAAAAATTGTAAAGTTCTACACATTTTGCATTTTAGCCTGTTTTTTGCAATTTTTGAAATAAATTATAAATGCAAATAAACAATTCCTTTTTTTAACTAAGAGAATTAACATTCAGTTCATTTTAAATTGGTTGATTATTTCAGTAATTAATCTGATGAATGGTTTCATTATTTTTGATGATTAATTGGATGAAAAATCAAAACATCTGTATACTCAGTAATGATTAATCGATTGCTGAATTTGTTGGTGATTATTTTGATAATGGATTAAACATGATTAATCTAATTAATTATTTTGTTTGACAATAAAAAAATTGCCACATTCTGCCAATTTTTTATTTTAGCCTCTTTTTAAAATAAAAGTAACATTTTGTTGCCTAATGTGCAACAACTTAGCATTTTTCTTTATTTAATCTTAAATATGTATAGTTTTGGCTTAATGGCTGCTCTAACTTGTTCTTTTTTTGAGTGCATACTCCAGCTATTGATCAATCAGTTAGTGAATTAATTGATTAACCGTGTGCGTTTCAGGCGGGCTGCGCCGACCTGGAGCACATCGCGGCCAGCATGAAGGCCCTGCTGGTCCCCGGCGCCACCGACGGGACGGAGATGTTCGGCGCCCTGCCGCGGCCGCGCCTCAACACGGGCGACTTCTCGCTCAAGCACTGAGACGGCGAGCGAAACAAACATGGCGGAGAGGAGAAGAAGAAAAGCCTGGAATGTGTGAATCAGTGTCAAAGCTCGAATCTGTTTATCGTTTCATTCACAAAAAAAAAAAGTAACTGCTTTACAGGGTCGTGAAAAAATGTTACGAACACTAATAACATCTTTAACACTATTTCTGCCCAATGACGTCACAGAGCGGCTCAGACAGGAGGAGCTGATTGGTCAGATTACCATCTCATGTTTTACAGCTTCTATTTATTTGGATTTTGAATATTAGAGCCAGGCTACGATTTATTTATTTTTTCTTTTAAATTGTGAGAATAAAGTCATAATATTTAAGAATAGAGTCGGATAAAATGGCAATTTTATGAGAATTGTGACACAAAAAGTAACAAAATTAAAATGAGGAATGCTGAGCAGATAGGCAAATAATTTTCAACACATCAGCATTTAAATTATCAGTATAGGAACAAACGACTACCGTATTTTCCGGACTATAAGTCGCACCAGCCATAAAATGCATAATAAAGAAGGAAAAGACATATAAGTCGCACTGGAGTATAAGTCACAAGTACAAAAATGTAATTTGTACTTAAATGGCAAACAAAACTAGCTCGGTATATTAATGTAATGTATATTTTACATCGGGCTAGCAGAGCTGCTGCTTACCTTACAGGCAGTAAACACACTGTTAGGAAAACAGCAGTTCGCACACAAAAATCCCCTGCACTACGGTGTCCCTGACAGGACAAACATGTCAGAATTGCGGTAGTACCAGCAATTACAGAAAACAACAGCGCCCTCTTTTGGAACATTTATGCACTGCTTTACATTAACATAACATATTAAGAGTTATTCAGATAACTATAGCATAAATATGCTAACAAGTTTACCAAACCATCCGTGTCTCCAAATCACTAAACGCAATGAAATCTTCATCCTCGGCTTTTAAACAACTCCGCTAACTCCGGAGGTAGAATAACACAGGCCTAGAGCGCCCTCTGGCGGTTAGTGTGAAAATAACGTGATATGATATAATAACGTGTTAATTTCACACATAAGTCGCTCCGGAGTATAAGTCGCACCCCCGGCCAAACTATGAAAAAAAACTGCGACTTATAGTCCGGAAAATACGGTAATTGGATATAAGAATCACACTAACCGAGTTACTCACAGTAGACCTCAACTCTAAAAGCTTCCTTCTTAATAAAACGACTTTTTTTCATATTTTGAAACATCGTTCTGGTAAAATTCAGTTTTTATTTTGCTAATCTTATGATTTATTCTCATAATAAAGCAAAAATTCTCGTAGCCTGTCCCTGATAATCCGTCATACAACTCAGAAGGAATCAGTAAAATAAAATCCACTTGTTTTAGATAAGAAAGCAACAAAATGTTTTATTTTTAGTATTTACCGCCCAGCCCTACTCAGGATTATTCACATCAGCGCTTTCTGACTCCCAGATTTGCTCTGAAATAATCCAAAGTGATGCTTCTTCTCTTAGATTTACCTCAAACGAATCAGTTAGTGAAGATCAGGTGAATTTTACCTCCAACACTAAAACTTCACTCATAAATTAGAAGTTGCTGCTTTTGCATTCATATACGTTCTAACGTTTAACACATTAGGTAACTGCTAAGCTTTAGCCTCGTGCTATGATGGGTTTCTGAACACTAAGCGAGTATCTTGGTGGTTTTGTCAGTATTTTTCAAGCGTGGTTGATTCAAATGGTCTAAAAAAAGTGGAAAAGCTTCTTCTGATTCTGCAGAAACCTAAATTTTAGCTCGGTTTTCTAATGTCGGTACAATCAGGGTGCAATCTGGAATGTTTTTGCAAGATTTTGAAGAAGAATGCAGCAAAGGGTGCAGTTTTAAGGTTTGCTGCCTAATAAACCTAAAAAAAAAATCAGGTCTGTTCTAACATTTCTCTCACAATAATCTCAAAGTCCAGTCTTATGCAACCCATAAACTTTAATTTCACCTCAAATTAAAGTTTTATTCCTAATTTCAATGTGTCTGCTTTGAAGAAATGGGAACTTTACTTTGTAATAATTTGAAAAAAGTTCGGTTAATTTGTCATTTGACAAATACGGAGACCAACTGGCTCACCGTCATCGGTTTATGTAACAGTAAAAAAACTAACACGAAGCTTGTTGCTTTTTTGTAAATGTGAGCAGAGGACACCAGCACCTTCTCATTACATGCCTATTTTTTTATTTCACCAATGAATGACTGATTGATGGGATGATTGTAAATCAACTTCATGTTCCAGGGGGATGGTAATGATTTTTTTTGTTTTTCCCCATTTGCTCTGGATGTGTTGTTAAAATGCCTGAATGGAAGAGAAAGTGACTTAGTTTGCGAGAGAAAGGAAGAGAGATGTGCTAAAAAGTTAACATCTCGGATATTTCAAACATAAATGTTCCGTTAAATCCTTTTATGTTTCAAATAAATGAGCAACACCAAGAATAAACGACTCTGGGTGTTATTTTTTAATGGCCACTAGAGGGCGGTAACGCACCATAAGAAAGAAAAATCAACGAAGTGTCTCTGAAGTTTACTCAAGCAAGAGCATTATATTAATACATATAAACATCACTAATTATACCCAGACTGATGTTCTCAAGCCTTTATTTGTGTTATGATTTTTCACTTGTAGCCAAACAGAGTAAATAGATTAATTTCAGTAACTTTGAAAAAATATGTTTTTAGGAATAGTTTAGTTTGCTACTCTTACTTGAGTCAAATTTCTGGTTACCCACTGCGAGTAACTTCTTATGATGAAGAAAAAGCTCATTATGTTACAGTGAGACCTCTTGTTTATACACATTTAGACATTATGTGAATATACAGTAGATGGTATATATTGTTGCAGGAAGTTTTTTAGCCTGTTCTAACATGTATACACTAACATGCAAGTATTGGTTTCAAAGGTTTTATGGAAAAATTAAATGTGTAGTTTTCAAAATGCTAGAATTTATTTAAAAAAAAAAAAATTGTAATCAAATTTGATCAGTTATTCATCACTTGTGTAGTCTTCCCAGAAAATAAAATTTTGAGATTAAACTCAGAAAATTTCTAGAAAAAAAAACAAGGAAAGAGTTGCTAATAAAATTTTTTCGACTGTCACCATTAAAGTTTAAGAGTTTTAAAAACTTTTTAAAGTCAGAAACGTTCACTTTCTTTCCCCTCAAATTTTTTTTTGGAGATTTTTAATGGCGCTTATTGCTAATGACGTCATTGTTGCCCGGATGTTCGGACTCCGCACGAACAGAACGGCAACGTCTGAACGTTGGACGATGAGGATTTCCAGGGAGCTTCATTTCAACATCCTTCGACACAGAAGCACAATGTGAGGAAACTAAAACCATGGTTGAAATGCAGAGGACTCAAAGTGAGCGGAAAGAAGGCAACGCTGGTTTGAAAGGTAGTTTTTCTTCTTTTTCTGGCTACGGACAGCGTGTTAGCTAACACTCGCTACCACTGTGTCATTAGCTAGCACGCGCTAGCACTGTGTTATTAGCTAACACTCGCTAGCACTGTGTTATTAGCTAGCACTCGCTAGCACTGTGTTATTAGCTAACACTCGCTAGCACTGTGTTATTATCTAGCACTCGCTAGCACTGTGTTATTAGCTAGCACTCGCTAGCACTGTGTTATTAGCTAGCACTCGCTAGCACTGTTATTAGC
This sequence comes from Alfaro cultratus, assembly GCA_903066825.1. Taxonomy (NCBI): domain Eukaryota; kingdom Metazoa; phylum Chordata; class Actinopteri; order Cyprinodontiformes; family Poeciliidae; genus Alfaro; species Alfaro cultratus. Next base: position 12,045 of record CAEFZX010008072.1, read on the forward strand.
TAGCACTCGCTAGCACTGTGTTATTAGCTAGCACTCGCTAGCACTGTGTTATTAGCTAGCACTCGCTAGCACTGTGTTATTATCTAGCACTCGCTAGCACTGTGTTATTAGCTAGCACTCGCTAGCACTGTGTTAT
>CAEFZX010008074.1:0-59576 GCA_903066825.1 Alfaro cultratus
ACATGAAGTCAGTTCTATCATTAAATTTGTAATTGATTACGTTTCAAATACAATCCTGAACAGATGGGTTTTTAGTTATGTTAATAATAACAGGGAACAGTCCTTCAGGGTTTCCCTCAGTGTATTATAAGCCTGGCGGGCCACCAGGCTTTACTTGTGCCCCCACCAGGCTTAGCATTGTTTATTTATTTTAGTTTTTTTCATGATTGCCTTTTTTTTAAGTATAAGACTTTATAGTTGGTGTTGAGGAATTAATCTGGGCTTAGCAAGTTTTCTGGGGGAAACCCTGGTCCTTGATGAGAGTGTTGAGTTAGAAAGATGTGAGAAAGTTTACATAAAGGTGTTCAAAGTGGGGTGAGGGGGCCATTTCTGGCCAATGACTGATTTTTTGTGGCCCCCAACCACAATTCAAGAGTAAATTAGGAGAAACCTAAAACTTTTCAATCAAAATCTTACAAAAATATTGGATGCAAAACAAAGTGATTATCTTTTGAAGCTTTCCAGTTTCCTTCTGTTGTCATGGTAACTAAGACCACATTTACTCAATGACTTATACCCTAAAGTCCATCTTGGTGCACTTAAATCTTTTAATGAAGACTGACCTAAATCCTGTTCATATAGCTGAGCAATGACAAAATACAGTATCTTTTCAGTTTTCTTCAACTGAGTCCAAAACGAGGAAAATGTTTAAAAACCATTTTAAGTTTTGGATCTACAAACCCATTTCTACAAAAATAATCAGATTATTCGGTTAATTAAAATAGGTCATGCTTATTTTATGTTTGAGTAGGTACAAAAAAAATGTAAACAGTTTTGGTAATTTAAATTTCTTTCTGAGCTGACAATTTTGGCTCACAGCACGAAACGTTTGGTTGGTTTTAATTGGGGAAGACTTGTTTGAAGAAAGAATGTTATGGGACAATAGTATATTTAATTTCTTTTCTTTTACCGTTTGCAGAGTAAAGATGAAGCTTTTAGCCTTCCTGTGCCTGTCCGTTCTCTTAGCTCACATGCATCTCTCAGTTGCAGGCAAAATCAAACTGTCAAACCCTTTTAAGAAGACAACAAAGATAAAAACTAATCTGGATGCCAAAACTAAACATTCAATCCTGGATAAGGCCAAAAACCCCGCTTCAAATAAAGGAAGTTACCCTAAGCAACCAGAAGGAGGCTATCCTCAGTACCCAGGCAGCCAACCTCAATATCCAGCCAGAGGCTATCCTCAGTACCCAAACCAACATGGAGGCTATTCCAACCCAGGTAGCTACCCTGGGTATCCAGCCAGAGGTTATCCTCAGTATCCAAACCAACATGGAGGTTCTCCTTACCATGGAAGCTACCCTCAGTACCCACAGTATCCTGCCGGCCATTACCCAGCTCCAGGGTATGGAGGAGGTTATGGAAACTATCCAGGTAGCTACATCAACCACAACCCAAACAACAGGATCCTGAGCCCTCATTACGGTGGGAGTTTTGGATTTGGTGGTTACGGAGGTGGGGGTGGTTCTCCCTTCTCTCACTCGGTTCAGCAAATGGGATTTGCTCCGTCTGATCAATCCAAAGGGTTCGGACGCAGTGCGGCAATGGCGGCGGCTGGAGGGGCGATGGCAGGAATGGCCCTGGGCTACGGATTAGGGAAGTTCCCCCATCCCAATTTCCACTTCCACAACCCCCACCAGGAGCATTACTACAACTACTACATGTACAAGCGATACGGTATGAAATCCTCTGACAGGAACGACTACAGCAGGGACTACAAGTTCAATCAACCACCTGAGGAATTTGACAGGTTCATGACCTCCTGTATGAAGAGGACGGACCTTCTGCCAGGAGAGAACCAGAGGTCACAAACCAAACCACTGACCACCACCACCACAACAACAACAACAACAACAACAACAACAACAACAACAACCACAACAACCTCTGCAACTAACACAGCTACTACCACAAGAAGCAACATCACTGCAGCGGGGAACGTCTCCTTCACCGCCAATTCAACCAACAACCCTCTCAATAAGTCTGATGTTACAAATCTGAAGGCTTCACAGACTCTCCAGAACAACGAGGCGAATGATGACACAGTCAGTATTGTGGAAATTGGCTACCCAGCGTTGATCAACCAGATGAAGGTGAAAAGATGTACGGAGCTTTATGTCGTTTACTCTGAAAAGCACTTGAAGAAAAATAAACAGTCTTCACCTCACAGTGGGAAAGAAAGCCTGCAGATGGGGCAGCAAGAGCTACTTTTTGTATTCATGAGCACAACTATGATGTTAATGCTGCACAATTAAGACCTTCACTGGGTAGAAAATTAAGTAAAAAAAAATAAAGATAACGCAAGTTTCCTAACAAACTAATATATATTTTTTATTTAATGGTCTTTACATTGCATTCTAGCATGACTTCTACCTTCTGGCTTCAAGGTTCATTGTTTTGCTCATGACTATGAATTTTAATTATGGCTAATAATCGCTACTGCTCCTCTGCAACACCAATCCTAACACAAAGCAGATCATGAATGACTAATTTTAGCGAGGACTAATGGAAGCTGAAGGCTATTTTCCTTCCTGTAGCCACCAACTAACGCTCTACAGTCCAAGGCTAACACTCTACAACAGAGTCAGCGCTAAAAACATGTTAGGTAGAGATTTCTTTTAGCTGGGTGTTTTTATTTCCTCCCCATCTCCAACAGAGCTAACAACATTATTGTTAGCATCTCCCCCAATAAAACAAATGACAGTATTATTCAAGTGCGTTGTGTAAATGTTCTGAGTTAGTAACTCCTCCAGGCGTCACAAGGAGGGCTGCAGCCTGGGAAAACTTCACTTCCCACGCTGATGACGCTCAACATCCGTTCAGAAGTGGCAAACAAGAAATTAATCAATTGTTGCTCTCTTGTTTGTCCAAACATAAATCCTCCTGACTCCAAAAATGGCAGCAAATGGCTCATTCTGAGCACAGAAGCACTTTTGCTCGGTCAGAGTGAGCCGGGAAAGGAGAGGTCGGTCAGAAAGCCTGGTTCATGAGCCAAACAACTTAAATAACATTTCCTCTCAAACAGTATGATCACTGAGCACCTTATCGGGATTAGTTTGCACTGTGCTGCTGACCGCACTGTGCTATGGTGACAAGTTGTGCAAACAAACTGAGCTGCTGTTACAGAAATAAAATCATATCAGCAGAAATGTTAAGGCAAGATCACAGCAGAAAACAGTAAATATTAGGATTTATGTTGAATAGCTTTAGAACAGTAACAATCAGTGTTGCATTTTACCATTTTATAAATCTAAATACACCTTTAATCACTGCAAAGTTGAGTGATATTAAGAAGTTGAATGCAAACGTCTGTTACTGATTATATTTGTTCATGTTATTTTATATCTGACCTCTCTCACACACACACGTCAAATATCTTATTACAATGCATGCTTAGGGTGTTTTTCTGGATAAATTTAAACCTTTTTGCATTTTCTAATGCAGGTTTTAAATGTTGGTTCACAAGTTAACAGTTGTTGTTACTGTTTCAAATAAATCTACATTCAAAAAACATTGACATTCAAAACACATGAAATGTTTATGCACTGTAAGTGTTTGTCTGCGCCCAGAAGAGTTAGAGTTGTGAATGTCTAACCAGTTAATGTGCAGTTCAGTTCTACCTCAGAGAGCTTTTCCATTGTGTGCTCTGTTCCTCACTATGGTGGGACATGAGCGCACACAGCAGCTGTGCTCAACTCAGCAATCGAGGTTGTGGTGATGACTTAAATAAATCCAGATATTTAATTTGTCTTATAGAAATTCATTGCTGCCCCAAACATAAAGATAAGGACTCAAATCAGTGTATGTATATGATTACATTCTGGCATTTAATTTTCTTAAATGTGCAACCTTTTGGATTTAAGTAATGCTATGTTTTCCACATTTCAGAAAGGAAAATAAGGGACGTCCACCACCCTCAGGTGCCCGCAAAAGTGGTACACTTTATTTCATGGGTGTTTTTTGTAAAAACACAAAATCAATAGTGCAATCATCTGCAAACAGTGGTGGATTAGTGCCCAAAAATTGTACTCCAATCAGAGTAGTATAACTTCAGATTAAGCTTTAAATAAGCACGTGTAAAAAGTATTTGGTAAAAAAAAAAAATCTACTCAAATATATGAGTAACTGATCATAACACATGATTTAATATTTTAAATTCATGTTATCAGACAGTCAAAAGTACGTTCTGTGCAAATTCTGGAATTTTAAAGACTAATACCAAAATATTTATACAAATAAGAAGCCTTATTTGTATAATTTTACCACGGGGGCCAGGGTCGTCAGTGTTTTTTCATGGGGGCCAATTAAAAAAGAAATCGCTCTGCTCTGTTTTAAAAACAATTTAAAACCAAATTACTGCTGTAGTTACCATTCCTGACCACCAGATGGCAGAAATCACTCTGCTCTGTTTTATAAACAATTTAAAACCAAATTACTGCTGTAGTTACCAATCCTGACCACCAGATGGTAGAAATCGCCCTGCTCTGTTTTATAAACAATTTAAAACCAAATTAATGCTGTAGTTACCATTCATGACCACCAGATGGCAGAAATCGCCCTGCTCTGCTCTAAGAGTTATATTTTTTTTCCCCATGAACTCTCTCTCTACTGCCCTCCTGCGGTCACAAACTGAAATTACATACAAAAACCCGTCAGTCTAGTTTAACTAAAGATTAATGATAAAACTGAGTAATTATTAGCGAACAGAAGGACTGAGGCTCTGTGGAGTTGCTTCTAATTCCCGCTTACAAAGAAAACATTGATTTAAGGTCAAAAGAGGCAGAAGAGTTAGGAAATAACAGTATAGGTGAAAAAGGTCTTCATTAACCAACCAGGAAACCAGATATAAAGGTGAACATTTCAGAAACAGCTGATCTAGTAAAGAAAAAACGCCATTTAAACTTTTTCGTCTTCCCTAACATTTCAGAAAGCTAAATGTTGTTTTGTAATCTCAATGTTCACAATGGAAATTGGTGGGAATTGAACTGCCAGCCACAACTTTGCTAAAAAGTGGGGTTTTTTTAAAGAAAAAGAAAAGAGACACTCATATCATGTTCTGTAAGCCTTGAATACAACTAAAAGGATTTAAAAGACTCCTTCCGTATAAGAATTTGGTTAATATTTTACAATAAAATTGATTTTGTATGTTTCATAATGCTACAAAAAGAAAATCATAACTGAATTTCAGCAGCAGTTCTGCAACAAACTGTTGAGCCTTATAGAGAAATTTCATCTTTGCAATATTTTCTTTTCCATGTTGACCTTTTAGATGAGACCGCTTCTCCAACACACCGGCATTCAGACTCACTGAACGACTGAATGATTCTACCAAACTGGATGACTTCCTGCTGAAGAGCTAAATCTAAACCAGTTAACCATACGACAACTGGACCGCTGATATTTAAAAGCTAAAATTCACAAGGGATTCACTTTAAACTTTCAATCTCATTCCCTGCAATGAAGACTTAAAACTTGTTGAACTCGAGGCTTGGGGGCCAAATCCAGCCCGCCATTGCTTTTGATGTGGCCTGGCTACAGACTCATTAGGGATGCATTAAAAAAAAGAACAACAACTGTGTGCTTAAATATTTTCTTTATCAATCAAAACAAAGTAGATTTTATCTTTTGATATGGCCAAATTACATCACTTTGAAAAGATGTTCCATTTTATTCATTTGAAGAAGATTGCAGAGACAGCTATTTATTCATATTTTATCGCAGGGCTGGTCCAAGGATTTTTGGAGACCTAAAGAAATTTGAATTAGAGTGTCTGAAATAGGTTATGTGTCTAGTCAAAATACAATTAGAGATATCTTAAATTAGTTATGTCTAATCATAAACCAATTTTACATATCTGAATGAAAGGGCGGTAAAACAGATTTTATGTTAAAGCGGCCTGCCATACTCCCCGTCATCATTTCATGGCTCTGGATGATGGAAAACAAATAAGGCTAAGCCCCGCCCCCCATCCTGTATCCAGGCGACCTACATCTCTGGAGCTCGAGGCATTACGTCAGCAGCAAACGTCTCTCCACCGACTCAACGGTCAGAGGAGGTGGCCGGGCGGCGGGAGGCTTTCTGAGCGGAAAATAAGGCGAGAAGAGGGAAACCGAGGCGCCGACATTCAAGGTAAGGTTTCGGTTAAACTATCTGGAAAACAAGCCGCACTTCCCCCCCCCCCAAACAGACCTGTTTGTGGGTAGATACGCTGACATGGACTTTACTGATTAGCTGCTGCTGACTTATTCGTTTGTGAATTAAATGTTGGGTCTGTGTGCGCCATCTTAATGGAAAATAGACGAGTTGTTATAAAATCAGTGGAAACGGTAATGTCAGAAGAAGCTTTATTTGATGTCTGTGTGTAATTTTATAAGAAATTACCCTTTGGCTTGCAGGAGACGATGCAAAACGACCTTACTGGACCTGTAGCTGCGTCACTGTTTGTTTTGGTAAATGAAAACATACACAGACCATAATGACACTGACCATCCTTTTGCTTTTTAAGACGGAAAAATGACACAGAAATTAAATATTGTTGCTATGTTTTGCAGAGTGAAATCTTAACTTTGACTTATATTAAGCAATAAAGACTTTTAAGCATTCACAAAAAGAAACACATTTTCTCCATTTTCTCCACACCTTATCTGTCTTTAGAAAGTACATGATACAGAATACACATGCACAAATCACAATATCATAAAAGCTCTGAATAAAATAGGCAGAAATACAAAAATACTTCTTTTAATTTTAAGTTTGACTCAAAGTAATATAAATATTTTGAAGTGGTTCAGTCAAACCCTAACGTAATTGTCAAAATTACAATGGAACCATGCAAAAAGCTGTTTAACAAATAGGGTTTGGTTGCTGTAATGACAGCTTTTTCAGTGGAAGGTTGTGTATAATTACCAACATGGGACATTTAAATAAAATGTAAAAGCAAACAGAGAAAATGCTGAGCCAGGGGTAGATGTCTCAACTCTGTATCAGATTTCACATAGCCTAATGCTTTTTTGACTAACGAGGAAGTAAAATTAAGCCAATATTAACGTAATTAAATACCAGGTAAATAACAGCAGCCATATCGATGTCATTATTGGCACACATTGTAAAAATTATGAAAAATCCAGATTTTATTGCAGGTGTATTATCTCACTCCTGCAATTGAGAACACCCAACATGTAATTTGAGTAAATTTAATCAGTTGTGGCATAAAAAGTTAAAAAGAAATTATACCCACTGGTGCCACTATTATTGGTACTGTTAATGCTTTGTGCCCTCCACTTTTTATAGTGAGACTGCAGTCAATCTTCTCTTGGAGAAGGTTGGAGAATAAACGAAAGTGATTTTTTATTATTCCTATTGGCATAATCTCAGAGTACCTGGTATCTGAGGCCCTTTCATCTCATGCTGCAGGTTTTCTACATTATTGAGGTCAACACATTGTCAAACACATTGTCAGTTTGAGGAAAAATCTAAAAATCAAAATGCAGACTCAATATATTATATTTACATGAAATATATTGAGTCTGCACTTTTGTCCATTGACTACAAAAACTCCCTTTCAATCCAGCATTGATTAAAGCTGTATACAAATGGATAGATGGATTGTAATGTTGTTTACAATGAGAACACTGAAAAAATACATGCTTGCTTTTCATGTCTTGATCTTTCTGAATTCCCATTTGGGTTCCCTGCCCTTCCTAATGGATTTTAAAGCCCAGCAGTCAGACAAAGGCAGAAGAATGATGGAGAGGGAAAAACATCAGCTTCATTAGATCAGCACACTGCTCATTTTATGTTCGTGTTGAGCCATTAGTGACTTATTAGCAGCCTCTGCACCCAGATTTTGATCGGCTGAAATTGCGAGGTTAGCCTGTTTGTCACAGAAAACCCCACTTTATAACCTTTTTTTTAATATATAAAGCCTCAGATCAGATTAAAATTAAAAAATATTCACTAGATTTAATCAGAAAATATACTGATTCTGATCGCCAACGCCTTTCTCTGTGCATCTTTAAGATAAACAACTTGTGATGCATTTTTCATACTATCCAAATATTTTTTCACATATTTGCTTGTATTTCCTTTTCTGTAGTGTGAAGATGCAGCTTAAGTCTTCTCTACTGTGCCTTCTTTTGTTTCACTTTCCTTTCCTATTGGCCAAAAGAGGTGGAAGCTTAGGGAAGGGCCTTGGTGGAAGAAAGGGGTCCACATCCAGCCGAAGTGGCACTAGCAGCAACACATGGTTCAAAAACAATCAGGGCTCCAATCCTCAGGGTGGACATCCCAAACAGCCAAAACAAAGCAACCAGGGAGGGCACCCAGGCGGTTACCCCAGGCAGCAGGGTGGAGGCTACTACAACCCTTCTGCAGGAATGGGATCACCATATAGCAACAAAGGGTACCCAGGTGGATACATCAATGCCAACCCAAATAATAAAATCTTAAGCCCTCGCTATGGTGGGAGCTTTGGCTACGGAGGGTATGGCTCCAGGGGTGGCTCTCCATTTTCCCAGTCAGTCCAGGGAATGGGTTTCCTTCCTAACAGCAAATCCAGAGGGTTTGGGCGCTCAGCAATGATAGCAGCGGGTGGAGGGGCTATGGCGGGGATGGCCCTGGGTTTCGGATTGGGAAGGTTCCCCCGGCCCGATTTTCATTTTCGCAACCCCCAAGAAGAGTACTACTACAACAACTACATGTACAGGAAATATGGTACCCGTTCAAGTGACGCCAACGACTACAGCAGAGACTATCGCTTCAATACTCCCTCAAGAAGCTACGACAACTTCATAGATGACTGCATGAAGAGAATTGACCTGTCTGCAGAAAGTCAAAAGCCACTAAGTAAACCAACCAGCAGGACCCCAATTGAAGCGTCCGCCCCTTTAACCAACAACACGACAAACACCACCACACCTTCAAGTCCATCGTCACAGGAATCCATCAGTGCTGAAGATGACGATACAGTCAGCATAGTAGAGATTGGCTATCCGGCACTGATAGAGCAGCTAAAGTTCAGGAAGTGCTTGGAGCGATACATGGCTAACGCTGATCAATACTTAGTGAGATGGAATGGAGGAGCTCAGGCGCTGACGTTGGGCCTGCCGGGGGTTTTATCTGCAGCCTTTGCTACAACATTGATGATAATTAATAGCAACATAATAATGTTCCTGCACTGACACCGTTTGCAGGGTAAATCAGTTGAGATTTTGCCATCCTCCTCTCTATCTGGAAGAATATTAAAACATGGAAGAAGAAAATAGCTTCTTTTATATTGCAAAAACAGTCTTACCAAGTATTTTTGTCTAGTATGGGGAAAAATGTGTTAGTAAAATAATCTACCGGTTGAACTAGTCCTTTTTTAAAATCTGTATTAAGGAATATTGACTTAAAGCAAGCTCCTATATCTTGCTGTAGAGTTACCCTCAAGTAAATTTAGTCTTATTTCAAATTTTCTATTATATTTGCACTAGAAACCAATCAAAATACTTGGTAAAATTTTGTGCTTTTGCAGTAATATAGGCTTTCGTCACTTTTTAACTGACAAGGCATGAAACACCATGATAATCACAGGGTATGATAATGTTACCAATATATAGATATTTATTGCTACTTTATATATATAGTAATATACTTTCTGCTGTGTCTTTATGGAGTAACAAGCCTATGTAGTCGCTCTACAGAATGCCACTCAGAATCCTTCTGTTTCCTTGATATGACTGGCCAGTTTCCTGACCAAACTGCCAGATCTGTCTTTCTTGTGAATAAGAGTGTTTTCACACCTTATAGTCCAGGAGACTCAGTTCAGTTGGTGACCAAAATTGCAACATTTGTTGTACTTTCATCTGCACTGTGTCAAAGGAACTAAACCGTTTGACAAACCTGTTTGCCGCCTCGCCTGTGGTGGCTCTGCACCAAGAACCACTGAAGGAGACAACATGAAAAACCTCTGAAGAAGACATGAGTGCAACGGAAACAAAAATGGAGTCAAATTTTAGCAGTTGTAGGGTTTCTCTTTTGTCTTTGGTAAAAGCCCACTAGCTATTTCTCCCACTATTGCTAGAGTCGTGCACTTATTTAGGTTGTGTTTACCCAGAATGCCCTGTTCTGTAGTTTGTTTCCTGCTTTTGGAGCTGTCTCCAGTCTGCTCGGTGAACCGCGCTAGAGTTCACTTCAACTGAACCAAGGCCGAGGTTTGTAGGCAGACCAGAGTCTTCCACGTCAGAGTTTGGTTGTGCGTTCACACCAACTCAAACAAACCAGACTTAGCAGACTTTGATTAGAGCGTCACTCTATGAAAAAGCTTGCTATATTTAACCAACGGACAAATTTGTATTATTCTTAACTTGAATTTATGGGCCACACACAATCAGTCCAGGACCACAATTGGCCCCTGAGCCACACTTTGGACACATCTGGGTTAGAGTTTCCTGAATCTTCCCAATGTGGGAACCTCCTGCTTGCTATAGATGAAGATGATTATGAAGTAATTGTGGGAAGTTTTAGCTTTAAGAGAAAAAGCCATAGTGAATTATGGCTCACAAAGAAGAATTCAAACACACCACAACTTTTAAAATAATATATTCTTTAACAACTTTTAAATTTAGTTTTAACAATTGACTGTAAAGTTTTATTATTTATACAAAAGTTGCTTCATTTTGGGATCAAGGCTGAAATTGTTACAAATGTCTTGCACCAGTAATATACCCATGTTGCCTTTCTCTTTGTATAAAAACAATTTGTACTTTGTTTTTTATTTTTGTTAATCTAAACTGATTCAGGGCAAAATTTACCATTTCAGTTTAGTATTCTGAGTGTTTTTAAATGTAGCTGCGTCTGCCTCTGACTTTCAGGGCTTTTTATATCAGGATTTCCTCCAGATCATGACAGAAATGTCTTTATCAATACGTTTCTGATTATCACCTGTTCGCATCTCGCAGTGTCCAACATGGCAACAGTAACCTGTGATTGGTGGTTTATTGGGCTTTTTTATTTAAGTTTGAATGTTTTTGTATTTTTTTTAATCAGTGCTGAAACTGAAGACACTGTGTAAGATTATCTCAATTTATTCAGTAACAGGAAATACACCTTCATATCAGTTTTTCTGTTTGTTACATAACTTGTTGGAAAAAACAAAATCCAATGAAACTTTAATATAAGAATATACCCTGAGCTCATTGTTTAGAATGTGAATATATCTTCATTAATGACCAAATGTGTTTGTTTTGTGCAAAGTGTCAAAAAAGTAAACATTTTATGTCTGTGCTGATTTTAAATGGTTTGGTAAATGTATTTGTTGTTAATGCTATGATAAAAACAATGCAGCTAACGCCATGATTTAGATTTCAAAGGGGTAAATTCAGACTCTTTTTAACACATCAGTTCATATCCTGTGGCCACTAGAGGGCGCTGTCACACAGAAACATTTAATGTAAACATTTTCTTACTCTGCTGATAAATTTCCTGCTGTTGGTGTTTGTCTTCTCTAATAAACTGATTCCCTGATTTATTGTCTGCATTGTGACAATTTGCCTTTGATTTTCTATTTGTAAATAAATATAACTTAAATGTACAAAGGTGGAAAGATGAATAAAGTCCAGAGCAATATATGAATTAATTGCATGATTGTTAAGGTTTTATGGTGATAAATCACAAGAGTTTAAAATATGTTCAAAAGCTCCTAAAATAATTATAACAATTTCTAATGTCTAGAATCGTATCAAAAATATTGTCAAAAAAAAGAATTACTGAAATTAAATTCTCAACAGTATTCTGATTTATCAAGGGGCAGCTGTTGTTTTATCTGCTTAATAATAAACACTAAAAATTAAATAAAACCTGTAAAACAATTTCAAATGTTTTGTCTAATCAATTGTTTTCTAATTTGTTGACCAAATTTTTACTATTCTTTACTTGTAGTCTTGGTCAAACAAAAATAATTACAAGGGTCACAAATGGCCCTCGGACCACAATTTGGCCAACGCTCCTATGTACCGCCCCAATTCAAATATTTGTAATTAAGCATATCTGAGTAAAAAACAAACAAACTTATTTTTTAGTGTGAAAGAATAAAGATCAGAGCAATTTTCTGCATTTTTTATTAATGTTGCACAGCGAAACAAAAATATACATGTAGACATTTATAAATATATATACATATAAATCTGCAAAAGTAGGACACTAACATTCAAGATGAATGAGAAAGAGTCCTTAAATTATTTATTAGTACTTTAACTGAGTAAAACACTCTTAATATGAGCCAAATACTCAAAATATGAACTTTATGCATATGAATCATAACTATAAATAATTTAAGACGTACATTAACAAATGATATAAAGAGTGTAGCTGCTTTTAAATGCTCTCCTATCATGATGGTGTGAGGTAGGTTGAACCTGAGCACATCTGTGACCACATTCAAATCTGTCAATATTTCACTAATGTTGAAAAACACAAGTTCACAATTGAGATGTTTCCATTAAATAAGAAACAGTTTAAATCACACATGAATAAGTTTGTTCATAAATCATTAAAAAAAAAAAAAAAGCGCCATCATCCTTTAACTACTTCCTGTTGTCTTCTTCGTGGTTTTCCCTAGTCGCAATATCCGGCTGTTTTTCTCTGCAGTTTTGTTAAAATAAACCAATTTTGATACGGCCAAAGTTACCCACTTCATCTTAGCACTGAAACTTAAATTGGTGTGTTTCCTTTAAGTAAATTTATTTTCAAAATGTCAAGTTGTGCCATTACATGGTCAATGGAAACGCAGCTAAAGTGGGATGCAGTGGCAACAGTTCATAAATAAAATGGGTTCAGAGATGCTGAAGAGGATTTCTCTCTCATTCAGATGGATGACGTCATGTTGGGACTTCCTCCTTTTGGATGAATCAGGAACGCTGATGACGATCTTCAAGGGCTGGAGATGAATTTTTAAGACGTTCCTCTTTATTCTCAGGATGAATTTGTTGATTTATTTTTGTTTTGGATCTCAGCGCGGCCTCCAGGTTTACATGACAGCCACCCAGTTTCCCAGCATCAGGGAGGTTATAAAGCCAATTACAATCACTATGCTGTTGTAGATGGGCCCACTGGACGCTGCAGCGTAGTACTCCATGTCTCCAGAACCCTCAGGCTCATAGCCGGGCCTTGGACGGTAGCCGCCTCCAAATTGAGAGGAGCCATACCCTGGTCCATAACCCCCGTAGCCACCATAACCGCCATATCCCCCATAACCTCCGTAACCCCCGTACCCGTATCCATACCCGGGACGGCTCAGGGCTGACCCAATCATCGCTCCTCCTACTGCCCCTGCAGCTGCCGCTCCGGCTACTTTACCCGCACTCGGACCACTTCTCTGGACTTGGACAGGTACGGGTCTGTAGGACTGACCGCCCCATCCACGGCTGTAGCCGCCGCCACCGACTCCTCCTCCTATGCCCCGACCGAATCCACCACCTCCGCGACCGCGACGCGCCTCAGAGCTGGGCAGCAGGGTGCAAAGCAGCAGCAGACAGAGGGACATGGTGACGGGGAGCTTCTGCGGGTTCATCTCGGTTTGTCAGCTGAGTAAAAAACAATAAAAGAGGAAAACGGAAAATCAATCAGGCGCATAAACCTGCGCTCCATTGGCTTCATTCAGCAAGTCACCATAAGCTAAAGAGAAAAGCTTTAAAGGGGGATTTATTGTGCAAAATTCACATTTTGCATGTTTTTATTCTTCCATTTGGGCCTCTATTGCTTCTAAAATCAGTATGTAAAATACTCTGCTGTTTTTGGCAATAAGTTAGTGTTTTCTGGTGTCTGGAAAATGAGCCAAGGAACCCAAGCTGAGCTCCAGGTCATTTGGTCAGCTGGTTTTACCACTGTATGCGCTGTACAATGGCTGCTGGAAGTGTTTTGTTATTAACTGTCCATGCAGAAACCACTTTCTGCATTCTTGTTGGTTGTACAGGAGGCTCTACTGTACTTCTGCTTTTCAACAGATGCATAATTTTCACATGAATTGGGGGACGTGGCCAGCAGCAGTTTACACACACTTCATTCTGAAAGAATAGTATTTAAATAATTTTAACTTTAAATTGATAAGTTGAACAGCGTTAGCAATATGGAGCTAAAAATAGAGTTGTATACATTTAAGCAATGCTAAGCTAAACAGGCTAATTGTTACTAGAGAAAATAGCCTGTGACCTAAGTCAATGTAACAAACAAACCTACTGAATAGTTTTCACCTGTTAAATAGACCCATGTATTTATTTGGGTAAATATTTAGATGATATTGTAGTTTTGGTGTGGCACCAGCTGCTGTCTGGCCCCCCTAAGGAAAAAAAATCTTGACACGGCAAAATAACAAAATGTGGGGCACTAATAATAAAGGCTTTACTATAAATTCATAAATTATATCCTGGGCCATCTGGTATCCACTGTAAAAAATGAGTAAAAGTTTCAGAGGGGCATTATTTCATCCAGAGGTCAAAAAGGATGGATGCTGTAGCACCACCCAGTGTCTGTTTGTGCATTTCCCTGATTGGAAATACCGGATTGCCTGTTAAAGACACCAGACTTATCAATGGTAAAATGTATTTATTTTTCTCTGTTTTAAAATGATTTATTTTAAAATAAATCCTTTGGTAATTAAAATGCAACCTTTAGGAGTTTATATTCATAATCTCTTCACAAATAATGACACTTACAATGTAACTATTATTCTCTTTCTGAAGGAATTTTGTTTTTTGTTAATAGACTGTAGATTAGTTGGTTTTTTTATTTCATTTTCTATAAAATTAGAATTTTTCATTGAAGAAATTGTATTGAACCCAAAAAAAGTTAAAACAAATTATTGTGGTTATTATATTTTGTTTTGAAGAGTTAAGCTGCTTCTGTGGTTTAAACCAAATGTGTTTAGCTGGACTGAAGGCAAAAATGTCTCAGTGCTGTATAAGTTGCTGACCTCTGACATCAACAATCCCTAAAAAAAGGTAATCTTTAAGAAATAAAAACTTCCTGAATTCCTAAATGTACATTTAACATTAACTAAAAATCTGAAGCACTTTATTTTCAATGTAGAAACTTTTGCATGTGTAATTTGATCAAATTAAGACGAATCTTCATATTGAGTCATAAAATAAATCACATTATGACTATAGAACATGTTTGGCGGGGTTTTCTTTCACAAATCATTCTTATACAACCAGAAAAATAATACATGCATCTTTAGTTTGGACCTTTAAAGAGCGCTTTTAATCCCGCTTTGACAAACACGTCTTACATAAGCAGTGCAGCACAAGACGACAATGGAGCTAACGTGAGATCAGAGTGCTCTCATAATCTCTGTGTCCTTGTAATTTGGATCTGGCAGATTAAGTCCGTCTTTGGATGAGTGGGGTGAGGTCGCTGGCCCGGTAAACAACTATCTGAGACATCACTGAGCAGATATCACAGCTACTTTTAGAGTATTCATACTGAGAATAAGGAAAATAAACTGGATAAACGGTAATTTGGAGGAATGCATGCAACTAAAAAAAAATGTGACGGACCAAATTAAAGAGAAAAATAACAGATGAAGTAAATATTTGTGGAGAAGAATCTAATATCACAGCTACAACACATAAATAGAATATATTTATACCTTAAAGTAGAATAAACAGGAGTTATATCGTAATATAAATTTAATTATATCAAAATTAAAATAACTGAAATATTTGTACTTTTTTGCTTATTCTGACTGCTTCTGCTTCTATATCACACATTTTACCTTAATAAATAAATGAAATGCATCTTTAATCTGTCGTTTTATGATGTGTTCAAGCTATAAATACTGGGTCACTTACTTCAGGAATAATCCAGACTGAGATTAAAGATACTGCAACTCACATTGATGAAGAAGATAAATCAAATTGTTTGCAGCATAAATGACGCTTGTAATAAATATCTGTCTCACAATGATAAATGATGCAAAAATGTAAGAAATTACAATAGGGAAAGTTGTTTTAACTCTATATTTCCATAACTGCTTACATGTAGAAATAAATTAGGTTGGATGAATAATATTTAAGCTCACCTGTTAGTTGTGGTAAAAACTTGGTTCAGACGTCGCTCTTTGTTTCTGGAGACTTTCGCCCGACTGACGTTCCTCTGACCGTCTGAAGGAAAGTATGAATCACGGCCAGCCTGTTATCCTCCTAACAATCTCCTTCAGGTGGACCGATGTCGCTGATGCTCATTGGCTGGGCGAGCGGTAAGCTGCTGGAACGACGACGTCGTTCTTAAATACCTGTGAGAGCAACTGAGGCAAAGTTTGTTTCTAATTCGGTCTAAACTAATAAACCTCTTAGAGAAGAAACTGGAACGAGACTCAGCTCTCCTGAAGCTTCCACTCTGACTTGGTTTCTATCTTTTCTGATAATGACGTAATGATAATGTACTCTGGTGTAAAAATCTATTGGACCTCTTAATGATTTCTTCAACTTTTTTTCAAAGGCAGACCTGGATTAATTTATTAAACCTAGCTAATCATAGCAAGCATTTTCAAATCCTGTTCTTGTCTCTGAGAATAGACAAGAACATAAAAACCAGTGGAATCCTCAAAAGGTTTGTAAATTTTACTGTTTCCACAAAACCCTTTTTATGTTTTGAATCTACAACCATTTCAATGATCCAGAGCCCTCAAAATGACTAAAATATTCAACATATAGCTTATTATTTAGCAGATTTAGAAATAATAAAAAAAAATGACTATATGATTTTGACAAATGTGGTCCAAACTAGATGATCTGAAACATTCAATTGTATCAAAAAGCAACACAATATATGGAATTATAATCATTAACTTGTACAAAACAATTGCACAATATGAACAAATTTTCCAAAGACAGATTTTTATTAAATAATATCACTGTAAAAAAAAAACTAATTTTTGAAGGGGTAGAATGATGTCTTCACATTTACAAGCCTTGAAAGTCGACTGTATGTTTTGTAAAAGACAATACAAAGAAGTCACTGGAAATATAAACATGCGCGCTTTCAGAGTCACAGAAAAACTCTGCAGGGTGCCGTCCACGGAAAAATGTTAAAGACGCGACAAACATACGCAAAGTGCTGCTCATTTGGAGCCAGACGTTGCTGCTTTTAATGCTCATTTGAAACATTTCAGACATTCTCCTTTAAAAATCAACAAAATAATTCACAGCTTTAATTTTTTTGTTGTGCTTTTTCGACTAAATCTTTTGCTGAACATGAAGAAAATCCCACAAATTGTCACCTTTGGCCCTTTTTTAAAGTCAGGTTTTTAACATGATACAAATGACAAGAATTGTAATCGTCTGTTTAAAAAAACAAGCAGGTCATTCAAACATTTACCAAAAAAATCAGCTAACAGTCAGCCTGCATCTGTCTGTAGGAACAAACTCTGTAGATAAAAATGCACTAATTAGCACAATTATTCTGTTTTTTTAGAATACTGAAAAAATCAAAGTGTAAATAAAATGAGCTAGACTTTTAGAAGAAGACAAATAATATAAAATCTGTAAAACCGGTTTGTTTTCCCTTTGAAAAAAGTTCAAAGTGTAAATCAGCTTCATTAAGTGATTTTAGTTTTGGATGTAAATGTCAGTCAATTCACCTGGTTTACAATCTTGGCAGCTGCTGGTTTAATTAAAATATACTTGTGTTTTGCAAAAGTATTCACATCCATAAAAGTTTTCCACATTTTGTTATGTTGCAACCTTAAACTTCAGTGAATTTTACAGGGATTTTATGTGATAGAACATAAAAATGAATTGTAAAGTGGAGAAACATTGTATGTTTAAAAAATGTTTTACAAACAAAATTGAAAAGTGCGTGTTCGTCATGAAGACCAAGAAACACAGAAGACTGAACATGGGAAAAATGTTTTGTTTTAAAAATAAAATAATATACCAGTGGAACTAATACTTTAAAAGAAATCAATATTAAGAAATTATTATTGACTTAAAACAAGCTCTGAATTCTTGCTGAAAAGTTACTTGATTTGTCTTATTCCAAATGTACTTGAGATATTTGCACTAGAAACTAGACAAAAATACCTTGCAAGAGTTTATGTTTTTGCAGTTTTGTTTAATAAGATGTATATTTTCTGGTTAAAATAGCATTTTCATTTTTCAAAGAGACGTTTTTCTCAAATATTAAAAGAAAAGCCACCTGCCATCAATGCTGCAGTTGCCTTTGGGACATCGGCCGCTCGTGCCCCCCTGTTCCAGCAGCCGTGCTCAAAGCCCCTAATGGCTAGCCAATGTGATTTCTGCAAAAGACAGTTCTTTTTTTTCCCCCACCAGGGGGCTTTTTGTGGGCTCTAGTGTCCCTTATTTTGACAGTAGGCTGACAGGAATGGGGTAAGGAGAGGGGGGAAGACATGCGGCAAATGCCGCCGGGTCCGGGAGTCGAGCCCGCGACGGCCGCGTCGAGGACTCAGGGCCTCCAAATGTGGGTCGCGCTATCCCCTACGCCACAACAGCACGCCCCCAAAAGACAGTTCTAAAAAGTATTTACTTAACACACTATTCAGATGTTAAAAACTAAACTTAAAAGTTAAGTAACATTTTTGTTCCACTTTACAACAAAGCCCAACTTTATGCTGCTCTATCACATGAGATCTCAGTGAAAAATCTTCAGTTATTAGATGTAACTTAAAAATTGTGAAAACCAAACATTAAACTCACACATTACAACATGCAGTCATTTTTTGTCTGTATCAAAACAAACACAACATTCAGTTTACAGAACAGCTACTGACAGCATAATCTGAGCGTTGATATAAATTCACTTCTTAGGCTCGACCAGCTCAGAGAGGAATGTAAATGCAAACATTGGCATCAGCGCTTGGATCTTAAAACCTTGTGCTTTCAGTCAGTGTGATTAGCTCTGGCTCTTTTTGATCATTAGTAAGCATTTTGTGCTTGGACGAGGTTAAAATAGGCACTTCACTATAATTATGTCACATTACAGCTGTGCTTGATTAGAATAAGAACAGAGGATGTGGTCTCTTATTTTAGGCTCAGGAAGCTTATAAAATAAAAATACAAATAAAAAAGGTAAAATCACTCGAGCCGTGTATGTGATGCCATACATGAAGACAGCAGAAGAGTGAACTGGAGGAATTAGAAAGGAGACGTTCCTGCCTGATCGACGGTCTCTCTCTATTGGCGGCGGATGTAAACAGTTCCTAACAGTTTGTGCTGGAGGAAATCCTCACCTTCATTAGGTTAAATACACTTCGCTCCTTCTGGAAGACCACGAAGCTGCTTTTCTATTATACACCGCAGGTAATTATACCTATAAGTGTGGTGAAAAGAGGAGGTCAAAGGTCATTTAAAGAAGGAATATTTATTACTTCGGATTCTGAAGCTGTTTAGATTATATGTAGCGTTTATGGTACCTTCTTCTGAGCTTCTGCACCTCTCTGTCTTCTTCTTCCTTCAACTTGGTGATGAAACTCTGAAGGACAGGCATCTCAAACTTGATATACTGCGCCACCTGGTGGAAAGAGAGAGAACTTCACCAATAAACTCAAGATTCCTATTGTGGCAATTAAGGCTGAGCTGTTTAATCATGATAATTGAAATGTTTGCCAACTAATTTAGTAATTGATTAATGGCTAATCGGAGTACTCAGACTCTAAAAGAGGATATTTGCTGAAAGAATAACAATCAGAAAGGTAATTAAGCCAAAACTATACAAGAATAGTTTATTAATTTAACTTGTCTATAAAATTATTCTACCCAGAACTCCTCAAGTGTCACAGTTTTAGCTTCCCCTGGTTCAAATTCTCTCCTACTGAGCAGCTTTTGCTGTATAATTTGTAATCAATTAATCCAATAAATAATCAACAGGTCAGCCAAACATTATATTGACGTTAAGACAAGGAGAAGGCTCTGAGCTTTTCATATGTTGATGTTAGAAGTATTGTTTTAGCTACAAATGATCAATGGTTCACAAATGGAATAATACATTACTTAATTTTAGGCAATAAAATGCTTATTTTACTATTTAGTAATTGTGTTTAATTATTTGTTTACCTGTATTTTTATGGATTTCTAATATTGTATAAAATAAACTTAAGAGGTTAAATGAAAAATCTGCTGAATTTGCCAATTTGTTATTTGATTAATCCATTAATTGTCAGAATAATCAACAGCCCTCATATCAAAGTAAGGTGTGTTATTGTAGCTGGGTGTATCATGTCAGGAAGTTGTTGTGACTTGCATCATATGTGACTTCTTCACCCAAGTCTTCTTCCATGAGGAAGACCTTGCAGACCTGCTCACATGGACCCTGAATGACTCTCAGCACCAGAGGAAAATCAGTCCGCTTCAGCTTCACTCGCTCTGAAACACCAACACGCCATAAATGGGTCAATTAGCCAAAATTAATTCAGCATATTCTCTCACTGGCCACTTAATTAGGTACACCTGTTCAGCCAATCATGTTGGAATAGAAAAGAAATTGTATTTAAGAGTTCTAATCCAGCGAGCAACAAAGGTGTGTTGATGTTAGAGATCACTCAAAATAAGCAGCATTATGTTTTTCCTTTAAGACAAATTTTATGTATTTCTCCTAAAATTTGTCAATAACGCTAACTATTATATGTGTGATTTTATGTGAAATATGTGTTTATAATGTGTAAACAGATCTTACTGCATCCCTGCAGGCTAACAAAGGTCAGGGATTTAGGGAAGGTCATCAGATAGCAAAATAATCCAATCTGTTCACTGCTGCTGCTTCATTCAAGGTTATTTAAGAACGACTTATGTATCTGCTGTTACATAAGTCTTAAAAATAAAGAAACAAATCTGATTTCGCTAAATTGTGGTCTTCCGTCAAACAGACCTTGTCACATCTATTGATGCCCAAACAGCAGGGGGAGCTTTCAAAGAATCAGAGTAACTCCTGTTTCTGTAATCTCTTTTCACCAGGCTGCATACCATTAAGTAGAGCCAAGCAGTTCAAACCGTAAATCTACCACTCGCTGCCAGATGTTACCATGGAGGCAATAAAAAACAAATACACAGCGTCTCTTTCCTGCTGCTGGACATGCTGTGTGTACTTGCAGCTGTAAACAATCCATCCTGTTATCCAGATGACAAACAGCAGCAAGAAAAGTCAGTGTAGTTGTTTCCTGCAGGGTAACTCTGAGCTTCTATAGCAAATAAAATAAAACTACTTCCCCTTCAGAAAGAGAGGCTGCAGCCATTTAAACCCTGATTGGGTTGAAGATAAACATTTATAGAAATGCTTGACTTTAAGAAAGCAGCAGGACAGATGGAGAAAGTTCATCCAGATTAACTCAGTGCTCACTCTTCATTTCCAAACAGCTCACTTACCTCCACTTGCATGGACAAGATAGAGAGCGAAATCATCTGGGCTGTTTTCGATTTTAAACTTGTTGAGGAGAACCCGAAGCACCTGCGGTGTGGTCATGCAGCTGTTGATCCTGGCATTAGTAACTGACCCATACGAAGGCGTAAACACAGCTGTCTGAAAACAGAAGCATTCAACAGTGACGGTTTACATTTGTGAATTACATTTTTGTTTCTAAATTATTGGAGGTTCTCATAGAAAAGCACCTTATGGTTGTAAAAGTGTCCATTGATGGAGAATCGATGGCGTCGGATTTTCCTCTGGTCGCTTGGAGATCGCCGCTGGCCGCGTCTTAAAACGCCAGCGTCGCTTTTCGTCCGGAGAAGCTGAGTGGAGCTCTCACTGTCCTCTGAACAATGACACAAAATAAATAAATAATTAGATCATTAATTATTATTACATCACATGCAGTAAATCACAGGTGCTCTTTAGGTTACCTTCATGTGAGCTCTATAAAGAACATATTCTGTATTTAAAAATCTACCAGGTTTTTAGGTTTCTACTTGATCTTATTTTACCTGTAGGTACTTTTTAAATACAGTTTCTTTTGTTTTTAGACATTTTTATATCAAT
Source organism: Alfaro cultratus (assembly GCA_903066825.1). Taxonomy (NCBI): domain Eukaryota; kingdom Metazoa; phylum Chordata; class Actinopteri; order Cyprinodontiformes; family Poeciliidae; genus Alfaro; species Alfaro cultratus. Next base: position 22,003 of record CAEFZX010008074.1, read on the forward strand.
AGGTTATATTTTGTTACTATGCTGCTATAATAAATGAATTTCCCCATTGATTATTCACACGTTGATAAGAGAGAAAACATTTGTAATGGATTGTTAAACTAGAATCTTACGATTCTAATTCCTGAGAAAATTATTTTTCAAATAATATTGTATAAAAGGAAAGAAACTTTCTAATGACTTTTACAAAGAGACAAATGCTCCACAGTTGCTGGTCTGATTTCTTGGTCATGTTAGGAAAGAAAATCTGTGAAAAACATCTGATGAAACACTTATAAAAAAAACCCCCCAAAGATTTGTTAATTAGATCTATTTAAAATGACATGAACCAAAGCATAAACATAAATCTTCTTGTAAAAATGACACCAAACTGGGCGTGCCGTGGTGGCGTAGGGGATAGCGCGACCCACATTTGGAGGCCTTGAGTCCTCGACGCGGCCGTCGCGGGTTCGACTCCCGGACCCGGCGGCATTTGCCGCATGTCTTCCCNCCCTCTCCTTACCCCATTCCTGTCAGCCTACTGTCAAAATAAGGGACACTAGAGCCCACAAAAAGCCCCCTGGTGGGAAAAAAAAAAAAAAGACACAAAACTGACTGATAATGTTTATTAGGTGATAGAGCCGCTGACCTTCATCTGTCTCCGCGTTGTCTTCTTGTTTGTCTTCAGGTGGCGTCACTTCCACAGTGGGAGGATTTTGTTCTAAGGTCTGCTGACCGTCTGTGTTGTTGGGAGAACTGCAGATGTAAAAACAAGAAAGAACAACGTTTAGAGAAAAAGTAAGAGCTGAAAAATCACAAAACTGTAAACATAGCAAGTATAAAAATAATTAAATAACACATTTCTGATTCAGAGCGAAACCGACTCTTTGGTTCTCAGTTTATTAAAGACAGAAAAGTGAACGGTCTGGAAGATATTTTCACACAAAACAACCAGAAATATCAACTCACTTTTCTTTCCATAAGATGTTTAATGTCAAAAGAAACATAAAGGTAGATTCTACCCCCTAAAAACTGTCTGTTGTTACACTTAATATGTTAAAATATGTTATCATGGTGTTGTGTCAGTTGTGTTGTTTGAACAATATCTGGGAGAAATAAGAGTTATTATTTGGAGATCTGTTATATGAAAATGTCTTTGAAAAATTCATTATACATTTCATTCAATTCAAAAAGTGAACTGTTTATTCTTCACACAGTGTGGTATAATTAAAGCGTTTATATTTGTTAATTTTGATAATGATGTTCAGATAATGAAGCACAATTCTGTTTCTCCAAAATTTACAATATTACATAAGACCAATAAAAAGTTTTTAGTACAGAAATGTAAAGTTATGGGAAAGACTGTTGATAACTGACAGCTATTAACAACCTTCACAAGACTGGTTCATGTCATTGCTCTTCATAGAGTGCTTTATTGAAGAATATAAAGGGAAAGTTGAGTGGAAGGAAAACGCCTGATAGAAAAAGGCAAAAACCTGCAGGGGTAGCTGCAGGTTTTAGAGGATTGTGGAGAAAACCCAACTCAAGAAATGGAGTCAGATTTTCTGTAGCCACTCCACACAGATGGACCTGAGCTACATCACTCCAAAACCACAGATCACTTTAGGAGCATTTTACCTCCAACAAAGTAAGATTTTAAATAAAATTTAGTTTGCATTTAATTTGGAGTGCTATCAAAACAACCTGGGCTTCTGTTAGACCTCAGCATAATCACAGGCAGATCACCTCCATGCTGCATTGACGCAATAGTTCATGCATAAGGAGCCAAACCAGACTGCATGCACATAATTCTCAGTGAGACATACATTTTTGTGCCAAAAATCTTTTTTTATTGGTGTTATGTAACAATTTATTAAGGTTAATGGAGGATTTCTGTAAGAAAAAAGCATCAAAATTAACAGAAATAAATGCTTGAAATACTATCAGTATTGTATTAATATTAAATTTTTTTAGGTTTTGTTACATTAGAATCACTGTTTTAAAAATGTAAATTATGTATGAATTTCCATTTTTTAAAATGAATAACTAATAAATTAAAATAACCTTTTCTGTAATATTTTCATGTCTTAACATGTATTTGTATAGCTTTAAAGCATTGATATGAGCTGTGTGCAGCAAAAATAATTATGAATTTACGTAAACAGATCTGTTAATGCATGATGACAAACCAAACTTTAAAGGTTCTTTGTGTTTAGATTCTGTTTAATTATAGATTTAATGAGCCTATCTCAACAGAGATCCATAATCTGTAACTGCCCTCATTATCATTTCCGGTCCCTGCGTGTAACTGGATCTGTCTGGTTTCACTTGCCCTTGGCTGTCCAGGTTGCAGCCTGAGTGCCAGGACGTGGAGGACGGCGGCGGTCGAATTCGCTCGTGGTCATCCTGCATCTGAAGTCTGATTGGCCGCCGAAGGCCCCAAAAGATATTCAGCAACCCTTCGATGATCAGCTCCTCTTCTTCCTGTTTGGAGACACAGACAATAATCAATGTCAACACTCTTCCAGTAGATAGTTATTAGGCCTTCAGGGCAGGTGATTTAATGAGTCTGGAGCATTACGTTGAAAAAGATTGCAAACAAAAGTGAAAAGGTCAAGAGCCACGAAGAGTGGGGCTGCTGGGAATGTTCTGTTCAAATTTAAATATAAAAGTAAGAAATGGCTGCAATTACTCACCTCTCTATGTCGGAGCTGGAGATTCTGTCCCTCATAGTAAAGGTTGTATGTTTTCAGATATGAGAGGATTGCTGCCCTGAAGACATAAAAACTAAATCACTGAGAGGAAAAATCTATTTTAGCTCGAGCCATGAAAACACCAAACAATACAGATGAGCTTAAACAGATTTACTGTGCAGCCAGAATTTAATCAAAGGCCTATTGGATTCTTTTCTTTAAGATAATAAAGCAGTATTGCATGAAGATATTAGACTTTACTAGTGCTGCTGGGCTTCTTGTCCAGCCCTGTATATGTGCAGATCTCGTGTTGGCATTTCGAGTCCAACTTTATAAATAAATTAGCTTCTGAAAGCACCACTGCTCATCAGTAAGTGACAGACTTACTCCATAAATCAGAACTTAACTCCTCATGTTAAGCATGTTAAGATTTTCCAAAAAGTTACCAAAGAGAAGACTAATAATCAGCGAACATGTGTCTTCATTATTTACTTGAACATGTGAGAAAGTGTTAAAATGAAAACTTACTTGCTTATGAACTTTTTCTCTCCGATCTGAACCCCGTCCTGTGTACCATCCATACTCGGTTAGCATGAGAGACTCTGAGGAACAAAGAAGTAAAGACAGAGTCAACGCTCATTTATCAGTCTCATGACTCCTCATGACAAACTCAGAGGCACACAGAGGGCAGTCTGAGGAGCAGGAAAGCGACTGCAGAAAGGAGGCAAAAAAATAACAAAGATTGTATCTTATTTCCTGCCAACAATTCCCCTCAAGATTCTAAGTGATAAAACACCAACGAGTCTCTACAGAACCAAAACATTTGGTGCTTCATAGCGGAGGAGAGAAGCTGTATCATTGCTCTTTAACTCTGCCGTCTGGACAGAAGATCCAGTCATGCAGCTGTTTGACATGGCGGTCGGTTTCCTGCTGAGTGGACTCAGGGCGGGTTTGTGTGAAATCTGGCAGGAACGAAGACTCCGGAAGCACAAAGACAGGTGCAGGACACATGGGCCACCTGCTGCTTCACATTATTTCAGCTGCTTAAACATTCATCACAAAAACACAAAATCTTCCCCAGTAAATATTGGTCTAGTTGCTAGTACATCTGAACTAAGACAAAACTGACTTACAAGTAATTTTTCAGCAAGATACAGAAGCTTATTCTAAGTAAATAATTGCTTAATACACAGCTCTGAAAAACATTAAGAGCCCACTGAACAGAACCCCATCGAACCCCTCCTGGTTATTCAACCAAATATTGATTTCTGAACCCCTCCACAGTTAAAACGTTAATATTGTTGTTTCTAAATGAATATGAACTTTTTTTATTAATTATTAGAGGTCTGAAAGCACCGCATCTTTTTTGTTATTTTCACCGTTTCTCATTTTCTGCAAATAAATACTAAATATTTGCTTGGAATTTCAGACACATGTTGTCAGTAGTTCATAGAATAAAAGAACAATGATCAATTTAATCAATTTTACCTATAGAAATTAAAATCAAAGAAGCCGATCATTGTAAGTGGTGTCTTAATTTTTTACAGAGCTGTAGATTGAAAAAGTAGTTGTTCCACTGGTAGATTATTTCACTTATAATCTGCCAATTTTCCCATGTTATAAATTAAATTATCTGCAAATGGAACAAGCACTTTTTCAGGAAGTAAACAGCACAAATATAGAGATTTAGTTGAATATTAGACACTTATATCTATATAAGGAGTATGTGTTGTACAAGTTACAGCGATCTTACCACAGAGGAGACGGCAGGTTTTTGTTGCACCTGTGTGGACAGAGAGCACAGGGTCGGATCGGTTCAATCTGGGTCAGGTGTGTCAGGTTCTGGGAGTCTGTCCGGTCCAGAACAGCCCACGAAGCTCTTTTTACTGTGTGCGACACCGAACAGATGGGGAAGAGCGGCGTTGCTTAAAGGAAGTGCTCCCCTTCCGTCAAATGGCTTCCTCCTTTGCTCAGTCAGTCACACAGGAAACTGACACTACCCCTCATACAGCCCAAAACTTCCTCAATTCAAACAGCAGATCAACAACCACACACCAGAAAGAGAATGCATCTAAACTCTGATCGCATCTCTGGGATCGGACAACAGATCGGTGTCAACAGCACATTTAAACACAGTGACGATAAACAACCTGAGGCTGTCGATCTGTGAAATAAATTAAATATTAAACAGCAATTAGCCAGGTTCAACGCCAAGCTCCATCAATATTTCAGCAGCCATATTAGGCCTGTGGAGTGCCCCAAACCTCACCACCAACTTACACAATGGCAGCCATTAGCCTTTGATATCATGTATCATATATTGTGTTTTTAGGAGGCTCCACTCCAGCATTTGTTAATGGTTGATGCTTGTGGTCTGAGACTGACAAACGACCAGCTGTCAAACCAAAACAGTTGTGGGTCGACTAAACCTGCAGCTCTGACACCAGAATCTAATCAGCCGTGTGACCTTTACAGCTGAAGCAACATTATTAAAGCGTTCGCATTTAACCATGTCAAATGTTCAGAGCATGTCAAAGTTTCCTTGTAATTGTCAAGAATAAACATTTTATATTCAGCTATATACACTTTAATTAGTTTGTCCTGCATATTTTGACTAAACATAGCCTTGAAGTTGGGGATTGTGTTAAAAAAAAATTAAAAAGTTTGAAAATAAAAGAATTAAATACTAAGTTTAAGTTGTGATCTCAGAGGAATTGAATAATATATATATATATATATATATATATATTTTTTATCTTAATCTGGCATAAAAACTCTTTTGAATCAAATGTAACATCAAAGCATCACCAGGACCACTGGTACCACAGTAAATACAGATAAAACATGTTATTTTTTTGTCTGGCATTTAATCTGAATATATATTTGCTGTTTTACGTCAGTTAAGATTACCAAAATTCTTCCAGACGCTTTCACAACCATTTGCTGGTATATTGGGCCCATTCCTCCAAACAGAACCGGTGTAACTGAGTCAGGTTTGTAGGCCACATCGCTCACACATCTTCTCATGTTTTCATTGTGTGATATCACACAGCTGATATTACGGCTGTGTGATATCAACTCCAAAACACTCACTTTGTTGTACTTAAGCAATTTTGCAATAATATAATGCTATCTGTAAGGTTATTGTATCTTTGAAGGATTTAATTTAGTTTAATTTGTGTCCAAGTTTAGCAAAACACCCACACCACATGGAAAATATTGGAAAGTATTAGTATTGCAGGCTTTTACCATTTTTCAGAATGCAATGGCAGGGGTCATGATGTAGTTGTGTTTTTCAAAGAGAAGGCCTATATTTTACATATTTTATGTTGCTAAAAAGTATGGCAGCCTTCATACATGCAAACATCTGGCTTCAATAAAGCAATAAAAATATCCTGACATAAATGTAGTCCTAAAAAAGAAAGCTTTTAATCTGATATGTTAAACGGTGACTAAAAAAGTGGATGTTCCTTTTTAATTCAGTGCATATAAACATCTGGTTTCACACACTTCTTTTCTAAGCAGAAGTTCTTGTCTCTGTGAAACAGATCCTTTTGAGATAAAGACACCCGCAGCAGATCCAACATCAACCCCACTGCAGACAGCCTGACCCAAGGCTGACCCAGTCCCGTTTCAGGTCCCAGCGATCTTCTTCTATGTGCTGGAAAACTGTGCAAATGTAGAATATATTGAGCGTCTGAATCCCCCTGAGGCTCATTATAACGTCAGCCAATCCTCAGACTCCATCTTCTCCTCTTACACCCCCGTTGTCTTCACCTACTCTGTTGTTTGGATTGGAACCATAAAATTCAGTTGATAAAGAGTATTTTCTTTTTCTTCTAAGAAATGTCTCCAAACCATTTAGCTTTCTATCAAACATCCTCTATCGACGACCTGACTTTTCTCTCCACATTCTCTTTTTAAAATGCCCCCTCCCCTCCTTGTTTTTTGCCCTCTAACCCGTCGCCTCTAAACCTCCTCAGTCAAAGTCTTTGGCACTGAATAGCTTCAAACCTCCTCCTGTTTCTCTCCCAAACCCACCAACAGGGTCTCCGCTGTCTTTCAGCGTCCACATGACTACTGCTCTGTCTCACCATTGTCATTACTGTCATAGCAACAACACACAGAAACTAAACCACACACAGGCCTGCAAACGTGGTTTGGCACTGCTGCTCCTAATGGGGACGTCAAATATGAAGCAAACAATCATTTATCCGAAACAAAGAGTTCAGACTGTCTAGAAGTCAATTCTTTGGTCCATTTTTATGGTTTTCAATCAGTCTATATCAGCGGTGTCCAACTCATTTTTGTTTTGGGCCAAATCAAGATCATGAATGCTCTTAAAGGGCCGGTTGTGCCAGAATGTATTGATAAAACTTGTTAAAATATTAATGAATTCTTAAGATTAAATAACATTGAACATCTTTTCAGTGCCTCCAGGATTACGAGATCGTTTTTGTGATTTTTTGAAAACTGTTTCTGGTACTAATTTAAAAATATTTCAGATATTTGTGTATGATGGTGTAAGACGGTATAAATAATGGACTATGATCTGACATCAATTGAGGTTGAGGGAGCTGTTAGCACCACTTAAACCCAAATGTTTTTGACCATTTTTGTGAACAATCTGCAGTAAACTCACAATTATGAATTAGCACGAAAAAGTGCAAGGATTTGTTAATTTTTGCATCAATTTCTACGATAATTTGCAAGAAACTGGAGGGACTCATTGATGAAACCTGACAGAAAATAGACAAAAATTGCTCTGATTTGATTGATTGAATAATATTTAAGCACAGTGTTATCTTGACGGTTGGCACCAAAGGGCCACATAAAAAGGTTATGGGGGCCCGATTTGGTCCGGGGGCCTCGAGTTTGTCACAAGTGGTCTAGATTGTGAATATGCACTCTGAACTCTATCCAGTTTTTAAAATCTTGTTAGCAATAGAATAATTTTGATAGTTTGGATACAAATTTGAAGAAGCCTCTGACTGAAGACTTTTTTCTGTTACAGTCTCATAAAGACTATGGTTGTCCATAATTTTCTTAATTTGACATAAAATTAAATTTAAAAAAATTAAAAAGATGCTGCATAGTTTTGCTCTCTATTTTTACTCAGAAGTTTACATTTCCAATTTTGTAGTTAGCAGAATTAGCAGAAATGTTTCTTGCAGTCAGAAGTGATAATGTGTCAGTTTTCTCACCCACTTCAGCCTCAAAATCCAATATGGCTGCTGTCTCACATATTCAATCTGAAAAACAGAAGATTCGCACTTCTCAAAAATTCTCAAAACTGCAGCGTTTGAAAATACAAACTCCATCGCTATAAGCTTGCATTCCTTAAAGGGAATGTGGGTCAGCATCCAGCCTCTGTAGCTGGCCATGTGTGCTGAGAGGAATTTTAACCATCCCTCGCTTGTTATGTAACCTGTTTTACTAATATACTTATAGCTATGTGGTCTCCCTGGTTGTGGAAATGTCTGATATGAAAAGCATTTTCTCTCGTTTCCGTTCAGGGCATCAAACAAAGTGCGGTGGTTTGTGGGCGCTCGCTGAATATGAATAAAATACAAAACGAAAAAAATAACATCTATGATTTTTGGAGTATATTTGTGGCGTTAAGATGTTTCTGGACTAGCTAACTCCATCCGCTGTAATATTATTTCAGTTATTTTAATTAGACAACAAAACTACACATCCGTTTCGTATCGGAACATCTTTTAAACCAGTCATGTTACGCAGACTGAGCTACACCGACCTGAGCTGGATTTCTTGCCGACTTTAGGCTCATCTACCGCGCTCTGTCTCGGTTCTTCTCCTCTTTTCTCGAGGACCAACCGTCGGTACACGGATGAGTACAACTTGGTCTCGTGCTCCTGCAGTTGGAAACAATCAGCGCGATGCGCGTGCGGCCAAGCATCCAGAATCTCGTGGAAGGAGGAAGACAGAGAGAGAGACAGAGAGAGAGAGACAGAGAGAGAGAGAGAGAGAGAGAGAGAGAGATCCATCTGTTGTGGCGGGGCGCGTTGCGTAGGAGCTACGCTGGGGCCCTGAGGTTAGGAACCAATCAGAGAGCTGGATTTACGAGCCTTTGTTCACGCGGAGATGAATGAAAACATGACAACAATGGGAGACACGGGCACGCGCACAATGGTCGATTATTGTTATTTAATGGAGTCCTGGACCAGGGGCGGTGCTAGCATCCTGAAGCATCGGGGGACAGCCCAGCCAAGAAAAGCTTCAAATTAAAATAATGAAATGTACAATATATAAATTTGTTCTGTAATTTAAATAAAAAAGTGAATAAAATTTCAATTACACAACTTATATATACTGTATATATACACAACTTATATATTGTGTATATATATATATATATATATATATATATATATATATATAAAAAAGTGAATATATATGTGTGTTTTATATGTGTATATAAAATAACCATATCATGGCATTCTAATGCACTATGGTTTGTAAAGATAAATTTGCTCCTGTGTAAATAAAATCATGTTTGATTTAGGAGAATCCTAAAAATATGAGATTCACTTACCAGAGCTGTATGAACTTATTTTAATAATGAAAATGCTAAAACATAGGAAAAAAGTGTGTGCTAAAAAGAATCACAAAAAAAATCTTTCCAGTTCATAAATATGTAACAGATTCACAGCAGCCGTATAGAGCCCCCTAGTGGCCGCCTGAAGGTGGAACTTTTCAGTCTCAAGTTTTAAACCGATTTTTGAAATCTTCATCGAAGTGATCATCTTGAAAGCAGAAGCAGCCACGGTTACAGTTTAATGATTTGTTTTAAACACACGCTCTGTAAATAATGTTTTAAATAAAAAATATGAAACTTTAACAGCTTCATCTTCTCCTGCTCCGTCGCTCTGACGTTAGCTTCCAGGTTCTCCTGCATTGCCAATATCACCAGTGTTTGTTTTATTACTGCCACTCCTAAAAATGTAGCAACTGTGTAATACTGTCTCCATGTGACAGTATTACATGAGATACAGAATCTGTGACATCAATCATTATTTCCAAATTATGTCCATGTGCTTTAACTATTACTGGAATATGCTTCAGTAAACATTATGTTATGTCTTAGATGCAATGATCTGGAATGCAATCTATAGTTCAACCTTCAGTCAATAATCTAATGTATGTTTAGTTTTTAGCCAATAGCTGTGTGTCTGTTCCACTGGAGGTACCAAAATACTTGTAAGAAAATTATTTAACTCTTCTGACTGTCAAGATAAATAAATGTGAAAGTGTGACAGGCTGCCCATCACGAAGTGTTTAAAGACCTGATTCATAACATGTGATTTATGAATAAAACACTAAACCAAAACCTATAGCAGAGGAGCTATTTACAATTTAAATCAAGTATGAAGACTCAAAACTCTTGACAAAAAGAAAATTTTTAAAAAAGCGCAGGTGTGAAGCTACATTATTTCCTAACTTTGTTTTTCTTGTTTCGGCCACATTGTCGCCCCCTGCTGGCTATTTCTGTTGAGACAAAATTTCACCTGCATCTGCTGGTGAATCTCAGATTAAAATATTGAAGCTAATTTCACTACTTTGTTTAAAAAAAAAAAGCAACCCATTCAAAATATTTTTTAAGTTAATCATTACAGCTTAAAGCTAACGAAAAAGAAAAACTATGTCCATGTACTGTAAATGCATGTAATACTTGGTCTAGGCTCCTTTTGCTTGAATTACATTGATGAAGTTTGATATGGAGGCAATCAGTCTGTAGCTCTGGTGTCTCATGTTCCTTTTGAGAATATTCCCCATGTGCAGGTTTTTCCTTCCTCTTAACTTTCCATAAATATGCTTGGAAACAGGAGTTTGGTTAACTGCCTGGTTAACTGATGATCCAGGGCAATAATGTTACCATAACCTAATATTCCTGTACTAAGTTATGGTCTTATAAAATAATTTTTATTGGTCTTACAAAATCAAAATTTCTGGAAAAAAAAAGAAAAAAAAAGCAGTTTTGTTTGGCTATTCATTAGTCTTTTGAAATACTACAACTAACCTTTTAACCTACATTACTGAAGTAAACATTTCCACAACATTTAGTTTACTGACATGGACCTGTATACTTTATAAGAAAAACAATAATGTTGTGAAAAAAGTGGGAAAAAAAGACAAAGGACTGATTTATTCTGCAACATCTTATTAAATAGTTTTAGGAACAAATAAATCATTTTTAATGTTACAATTAGTTTATACAATTTCTCCTCCAGACTGCTCAGCAAACTTTAAATATACATGTTTCTGTTGTCTTTACGTCTAAAGTTTCTCAGCTTGTTCTTTGATTTATATTGGCGGTGTGTAACATGAGCAGAAAGCAATGTTCAAAGAGTAGAAAAAATACAGTATGAAAAAGGTCCTAAACAGACAAAAGGATTTCACCAAAACCACAGATTACAAACAGCTTTAAATGTGTTGACGTTTTAAATAAAATGTACAAGACGGTGTGCGCTCCAGCATGATTTAAGATTAAAAGTTTGGACTTTTTTTTTCATCTTTACAAATACCTGTTTGCAAAAACGTAAAAATGATGTATAAAAAACAAACATTGAAAAAGATAAAACACTTTACACAGAAGTATAATCTTCAGGCAGAGCCCCCTTCAAAATAACTGAAAGGGATCAATGTCTGTCACCTAGTGGCGACCTTTTTAAGAGCCAGCATTTGACTTGAATGGACTTTAAACCAGAACGCCGGAGGTTTTTCCTCTAACTGGGCTGCTTCTGTAACAACTACATGTAATCAGACTCTGAATATCAGAAACGAGGATAAAAACGTGAAAGTTGGGAGCCAAAGGTGAAAAAGGAAGCTGCTTTTAGGCACAGTGACCAACTAATGGCGTCCGTCAGAGATAAGGCAGGTTCATTCAACTGCTGATAAGCAGCCGGCTCTTACCAAGGTGACCAGCAGGTGTCTCCTCCTGCAGCCAGAAACATGAACAGTGAGGATCCCCGGGAGAGAAAACCAGGTACACCAAACACGACGGGACTGAATTCAGTTTCACTGCAGGACTGCGGGACTGGCGAGGGACACGGAGACAATGAGGGACAACATGACGGGAATTGTGCATGGTGCATTTTGGGAAACGGTGAAAGACGGTGTGAAGATTATGAAAAACTTGCTGCAAAAAGGAGATGTAAAACACCAAATCAATCTCTACTCTGATCTCTACTTTCTCACCACCAGCTGGTGGGTGAATAACAAACTGGTCGTCACCGATGGTTTGCTTGTTTTAAAATTCTCTAAACGGAGAAGATGGTCAGCTTTTCTCTTGTTTGTTTCTTCCATCTTATCCAGGATGACAATCAGTTCCCATCTAACCTAATGTTTAGTTCAAACATGGCAGCACATCATCAGATAAATGAGACTGCTTAAAATTTTAAATATATCACCAAATATTGCATCAATTTAGTCCTCAGATTGCAATTTTGCAAACGTTGACGTTGTGATAACTGCGTTTCAATACGTTGTTTTTTTTTGAGTGTAGAAAAACTCATCCTAGCAAGAATCGAACACACGCAAGAGTCTGTGCAGATGTTGGATGTTTTAAGTTAACATTAAAGTTCTTCAGAGATTGAATCACTTCTGGATAAAATGGAAGAACAACTTTTAAAAGTGAAATCAGTGAAGTCACTACAGGACAGAATTTATAAACAGATCTTACCATCAATAAATAAAGAAAGGCCCTTTGAAGACATTCAGCGACTCGTGTTCAGGTAATTCAATAAAACATTTTAACACCTACTGAATTGAAGGAGGACATTTTAAAGTCCAGGTTAGTGGGAGTTGCCTATTTGGACCCTGATGTTGTTGGCACCACTTTATGTGCAAGCACTTGCAGTACAAAAAAAAACAAAAATAAAAAATTATAAAAAGGCCCCAGCTCTTAAAATTGAAAAACTTCTGAATGTTTAATTTTCCTGGCTTAAAATACAAGCAGCTATAAATGGAATGGAATAGAAGCAAAATAAATCTGACAATAAAAACTACTAAAAACAAAAAAAGTGCTGGAGCCGGAGCGCATCGGATCAGGGGATGTAAACTCAGATATGGTTTAAACTAACCTATAATATATCACCTAAATAAATTAAAAAAAACTGCCATAAGAGAAAGAAGCGCTGAAGGATCTCAGTAGTAACAAGTGCTAAAACTTTTAAAGTTTTGGTTTTCTGTAATAGAAAAATTGGAAACAACTAAAAGAAACAAATATATAAATTTTGGTTTGATAAACTCTCAGATGGGATTCATATTTTGTAACTGAGGGAAATCTCTGAACAGCACAAAGCCATTCACACTACTTAAACTTCAATTTATTTAACACAAATAATAAAAATCTGAAAAGTGTGGAGTGAAGTTCATTGATCATTTCCATCCAATCTGACCTTAAGCCATCCAGCAAAGCAGAATTGGCAAAAAAAACCTTGTAGCTGCAATTGGTGGCTTTGAAAGTGTTGAATCAGAGGTGGTGAATATTGAAGCAGGCCACACTTTTCAGGTTTTTATTCTTAAAAACATCAATCAAACTCCAAATTAAGCCCTAATCTGTGTTGTTTCATCACATAAAACCATTAAAGTTTCTGGTTTTCATGTGAAAAATCTAAATTTAAGTGTCAATATTTTAATATTTCTACAGTGCATTTTAATCTACAGAGCCCCTAAGAGACATGGAGAAGTTTTTTTATTTGGAGAACTATTGTATTCTCTCACAATAATGTATTTAGTAGTCAGTTCATGCAGCATTTTGAATAATTGGGGTCTTTCTGCTACAATATAAGGTTTTTATAAGGCTTTCATATGCAATATCTCATTTGTGAGATATCTGAAGTTTTACATCTTTGGGATACAAATGCACCACAAGCAAGTCAAACATGGGATTTCTATCCCTATTTAAAACCTAAAGAGAAATGGAAGAAATTAAAGATGCATCCAAACTATTATTTTCAATGAGTTATATTGCCATCACACAAGTTTAGGCTGTGTGTTTTTAAAATAGTTAATAAAAGGTCGTTTTCATGTGCAGTTCCATCTCCACTGAAAGATATTACACAAACTAAAATTAACACAGTTAGTAGGTTGATTTTAAAACAATTTTCTGTACCGAAGAGTTAAAAATATATAAACATGTTTTCACTGAGACTCTTTAAGCGTACATGTGTGTAATTTTAAATTGATATTTGTTATCACTGTGACTGTAATCTATTGCGAAGGAATGCAATACTTTTGCGAGGTAATGCAAAATAAATAAATATTTTAAAAAATCCCCCATATCTCTTAGGCGGCTCCGTAGTAATGAGAACAACAGGAAGTCAGGATTTGATTGAGGGAAGTAAACTTAAATAGCAGCACCTTGCTACTAAAAAAAGAAAAAAAAAAAAAAAGAATAAGTGACCAAACCCAGACCTAGGATCAGGAATGTGTGGCGCCTGTGAGGTATTCAGTTAACCCGCTACTGAATACGCTACATGAAGGCTGCACCGCAAGGCCGCGCGTCTGCTGCCGTGTGCGTCGTCAGGGCTTTTGAAAATGTCAGGTTGACACGTAAAACAAGTAAATGTTGCCAAACTCTGTTTAGAGTCACTAAGTCAACGCCATAACGTCGGTCAGACGGTCAGTTTCTTCTGCATAATACTGACACGGTAAGGAGATGTAAACCGGTACTAACAGTGATAATTTTGCCTAAAAGTTTGGGATTTATCCTCAATATATCTAAAGAAAAAAAAAAGGGTATGTGATGTGATGCTAAATGAATAAAGAAAATGACTCGGCTTTAAAATGACATTCTAGTATTAAAATCGGGAGGCAGATAGTGCAAAAAAATAAAAATAAATCTCACAATCACTTTGCATGGCTAAGGGCACCTGACAAACTACTTCTATCAGTCTGCATGACCCCACATCGTGCATCGTAGCGCTCAAACTACTTCTACTGAGGCCGTCTGTGTGTGTGTGAGTGAGTGTGTGACTAATGTAGTTGCATAACAAAGTTTAGAGGCAACATTATCCACCCTGCTGTGCTTTTAGTAGAAGGTTTCTTATGAGCAGATTCAGGGAGAGTAAATTAGCAGCAGTTAGGAGACGCAGGCTCTGATTTGATGTCCATTAGTCTCCTTCTGGAAAGAAGCTTGTTTTATCCTTCCACACACACACAGACTGACTGACCTCTGCATGGTGACATCTTTTTAACGCATGCTGTGACTTGCTACAGCATGCTTGAAAATAGCATAGAGGGAAGTGGGGACAGACACAGACAAGTCGAAGAAAAACAGATACCGATGGGGAAGTTGGTGCAATGTTTTTTTCCTTCCACACAATCCTGCTCAGCTTCTGTTTGTGTTCCCATCATTTCACCTTAGTGTACCATCCCTCGCTCCCTAAAAATCTAAGATCCCTCCCAGGACGAGGGCTATACCCGACTTTCCCCCGGCGCGTTGCCGCCCTCTGCGCCGGCCCCGCCCCGCTTCCCCACGTCCCCGTGTCCCATCCGGCACCTGCCGCCCTCCTGAAACCGCCCCCAGCGGTAGCCGGTGAACACGGGGCTGATGGGGATGTACTTGAAGATGGCATGTCTGCGGAAGAAGGCCATTCCAAACGGCAGATCGTAGGATCTCATGCCTTCGAGTTCGGCGACGCTGAGGCCGGTTCCTCGTTTCAGCTTCCTAATGCCACGTTCTTCCAGGGAACCTGAGGTTAGACAATCAGATCTTAGTCTAAAGTTCATTTAATGGTGATTTATTATGCTTCAGTTTAGGATAAATCTATGGACTATGTAAAAAAAAGTTCATTACGTTTTTCTTAGATAATGAGATTTTAGTCCGGTCAGTTCTGCCTATTTTAATCTCCTTTCAGAATGAGGGCGTCTTGTCACTTTAAATCCAAATAAGCTGGGTTAGGGTTAATCTCAACATTTACACTCAAATGTGAAAATGGCTGCAAACAGATGTGAAATTACACAATCGTACAACTCTGGAAAGTAGAAGAACAGTCTCCTTCACACCCAACAAGAATGCAGTAAGTGGTTTCTGGTCGGTAAGTCAGAAACAAAACACTTGTCTTCTTGGAGTTCCGTTTGAGTTGCTAGGTAACGGGCTGGGCTTGGCTCGGGTTGCTAGGTAACAGCGCAGTGCAACGTCGAATGTAACTTATGGGGAGGTTTTTGAAATGGCTAATTTTCTAAAGACCAAAAAAACATTTTCTTTTGTTGTTTTTAATTGTTTGCTCAGTGTTTTGAAAGGCTTTTTTTAAATGTATTTTTTTTTTATGTATTATTATAAAGATTGAATTTTTAAATGCACGATCAGCTAATCATGAACTCCGTTCTCTACTTTATCGTTTGGATCTTCAGAGCTTGACTTCAGGATTTGAACAGAGAGCAAAACAGCTAGAAGGGAAATGTTTCCTTGTGTTTAGAGTAAACTGCATTTCAAAGAGGCAATAAATAAATGCCAAGAGTTTTCATGAACTGACTTCATCCCACCGACCAAAAGGGTTGTTTTTCTTTGTTATGTTTTATATGAAGACTATTATTTATAAATAAAACACTTTTGAGTAAAAACGAGGAACGATGCAAATCTGTCCATTGGTCCTCTGAAGAATCCTCACCAACAAATGAAAAAAACATCCCAACATGTTCTGCATTTCTAAAAATACCATATTGTTATTTTTAAAGATTTTTTAATAGTTTTGCAAATCCCAAACTACCTTGTTCTTGTCATAATTATCACCCACATACTTCCCCTTCATGGAGCAAATTTAGAAAAAGGTGAATAAAACTCTTACCAGGTATAGTATTGTCCAAAATAAAGGCAACACAACCTCCAACAAACATAGCAGTGGTGAGCAGCACGTTGAGCACTTGGTCAACTTCAACTATGCCTGAGGAAAAGAAAACACACTGAGCAACTCTCTGATTTATTGTAATGAAAATATATACGCATTAATTATTGCTAAATTATTTTAGGTTTTCTAATGGATTTTATGAAGGTTTATCAATAAAGTGAAAGGAAAATATTGTTTTAATAAGGAGTGATGTTACAAAACATTACGTCTAACCACTAGATGCAGGGTTCATACACTTTTCCCCATAGTGAAATTCAAGCACTTTTCAAGTATTTTCAAGGCAAACTTTAAAACTTTTCCAGCACCACACATTGGAGATAAAAACAAAAAGATAGTCTGAGTAATTAAGCTACTAATAAGAGCTTATTAGAAACGTTTGGCTCACCAGTGACCAGCGGGTTCTGTTTCAGGTAGCTGGGCAGCATCAGACCGAAGAAGATGGAGAAGCCCAAGACGAAGAGGTTCCTGGACGAGTTGAGGTCGACAAACTGCAGGTTGGAGAGTCCCACCGCCGTGATCATCCCAAACAGTGTGCAGAACAGAGCGCCCAGGACCGGGTCGGGCAGAGAGGCAAACAGGGCGCTGAATTTACCCACAAGCCCCAGCAGCAGCATCATGGCAGCGCCATACTGGATCACGCGTCTGCTGCCCACCTGGAGGGGGAAACGGTAAAAACAGAATAAAATGGCTTTTGCAACAAATCTTTGTCTCTGTATAAAGGAGAAAGAAAAAAAGAAAAGAAAAACAAGAAAGGAGGATGTGGAAGAAAAAGACGGAAGGAAAACAGAAGAAAACATTAAGACAGGTAGAAAACAGAGAAAAGAAAACAAGACCAAAAGAAAACAGAATGAAAACAAAGGAAAGAAAGAAAAAGAAAAAAAGAGAAAACAAAGAACACAGAAAAAAGAAAACGGACAAAAAGAAAAAGAAAACAGAAGAAAGAATAAGCAAGGAAACAAGAAAAAGAAAAAAATGGAAAAGACAGAATACAAGAAAGAAAACAAAAATGAAAGAAATAAAAACGGAAAACAAACAAGAAAGAAAGAAAGAAAATGAGGAATCCCAGACCTCATCAAAGGTAGCGGTTTACTACCTTTGTAATTCCCAGGACACCGATATTAGGACTGGAGGAGGTGGATCCGTTTCCTGTCCCAAAAACGCCATCCAGCACACAGGAAATGCCCTCTACAAATATTCCCCTAATGAGCCAGAACAGAAGCATCACGGACACATCTGTGTCATGCTGACCTTTAAATCTTGCAAATGGAGATTTAAAGGCAACAGCAGCAGCTCACCGATTGATGGCGTGGATCGGAGGTGGAGGAGCGCAGGAGAGGCGAGCGCAGGCGTAGTAGTCGCCGATCGACTCGATGATGCTGGCCACCACGGCGCTCATCATGCCGATCACACCTGCAGCCGTGACGGTGGGAGTCCCCCACTGGACTGCAGGCGAGGAGGGACAGAAAGGATCAGAGCTCCTCCAACCACTGAGTGTGGAGCTTTCCACGTCTAGGAAAACAAAAACTAATCCCAACGCTACACATCTATTTATGTAAAACTACACTGTTTATACTACTACACAGAACTTTTTGACATTTCTATTTTCATTTTTGGAGCTAAAACAAATAAATATCACCACATAAAACAAAGTTTTCAAATATTTATTGTGCTGAATTATTCAATCAATTACTCTGACAATTTATCAAATAATAATTGCCACATTCGCTCAAGTTTTTATTTATAATATGAGAAATACATTAAAAAAAATGAAAAGAAACAATTCAATAATTTTTTTAGTTAACCAAGTAAACATTTAAATATTCTAAATATTATTGGAATATTAACGGTCCAAAATTTAGAATATGCTAGACTATAGTTCAATATTTTTAGATTATAAAATACTATTTTATTTTACAAAATAGTATAAATTTCATACATTGGTTAAAATACAACAATATTTACAATAATATAAAATATAGTCAAAATTTTTAATTTAAAAATTGTAATTTAAAATTTTAAGATACAAATTTAAATTAAACATTTTAATTAGTTTTAATTAAAACATTTTAAATTACATAAATTTTTACGTTAATTAAATTTTTTTAATTTAATTAAATTTTTTTAGATTAAAATGTTAAATTTTAATCTAAAATTAAATTACAATTTTAAATCAGTATAAAAGCTTTTTTATTTTAAATTATTCAAATATCCACCATCCTACATTTCTGGCTTAATTACTACTCTGAATATATAATTTTTTCAGCAATTGGACTTTTGAGTCCGAATGATCCTGTTAATGATTAATCGATTACAAAATTAGTTGGATTATTTAAATAATCAATTCCTCACAATTAATCAGATTAATTATTTCAGCTCCAGTGTTCTGTAAAACAACAGCTGTGATTCTGAACCTTAAAGCTGACCAATATTCCAATTTATCCTAAATACTAAAACTGTTATAAGAAGTTTGTAACTCTCTTTCTCTCCATCTTGAAGAAACTCACAGGGATAGGGGATCTTGAACCACGGCGCAGCTTTCAGGATTCCCTGACGTGCATCAGTGCGGGCGTAGAAACCATACTTGTTCTCCTCCGGCGGGAAAACGTCAGTCACCGTAAAAATGAAGCACAGCAGCCATGACACCAAAATAGCCATAATGATCTGCATGCAGGGGAGAAGAAAACCTCTTTTAGATTTGCCAGAAGAGAAAAACACATTTATACCTGCCAAATTCAAGTCCTGAGTCTTAATTCTTATTATATGCTAAATAATATATAAACAAAAGTGGCTTAAAGTACCAGTAAATGCAACTTAAACATTTTCTGCATAAAATCACTGATATCAAATGCTCCATCTCGCTCCTGGCGTCTGAGGTTACAGTGAAGCATCTTAAATGAGACACACAAATCAGACAGACCTGTGGTGTTTTTAATTATTTGGCCTGCAGAGGGGATAAAAGGACTGATTTACAGAGGCCTGGGGAGAATGAGATTACTTCTGCTGAATAATTTGACTTGTACAAGAACAAATCTTTAAATAAAACAAAGTGAACTCATTACAAGGGAAATAAATGTTCAGAAAAACGGATACCCACCGGGAACATTTTGAAAACCTGCAGCCTGTAGGACGTCCAGCCTTTCTTGGCTTTGTAGACAGGCAGGGGAAAGTGAACGTTTCGGGCGTATTGGGAGAAGAGCAGCACCAAAAATATAGTCCTGCAGACACAAAAATACCCTTCAGTCAGATAATAGGGCCTCGTTATTTTCTACACTTTCTGTTCCCCAGTGTGAGGAGTAATCCTATTCGAAGATGCTCCATTTAGTCCTGAATGCGTCACGCCACGACTCCAGAGGATTCGGTGCAAATCAATTATCCTAACAGCCTGGGAACTCTGGCAGCTACAGGCGCAGATCCCCGTCCCTGCAGAGCGAGAGCAGAGGCCCTCCAGCCAACAACAATGACACGGCAGGAGCTGATGTCACACTACCTCAACATCAGAAACTGCAGCAGCTACCTTCATTACACCGTTCTTTTTACACCAAAAATATCCAGAAAGTTCTCGTTTTGCACCAGAAAATTGGTTTTACCAGAAATGCTTCAGATTACACAGACAGATGTAGACTCAACTTTTATTGTTTAAGACTTGGACAAATCAGGGTTTCTGCAGGTTTCACAAAAACAAATTTGATACTTTTTAAGACCTTAATAAGATAATTAACAATGAAATTTAATGCTTGTATCATTACAGAAACGTACAAAAGAAAATCACTCATTCTGTATAGAAGTATTTCCAAATGTTTTAGCACAGAATGGTAAGAGAAGTGAGGCGAAAATTAACGTTGTCCACCTAGAAGGTGATACATTTGCACTCATGACAAACTCAAGAGCTAGCTAGGCTGCATTAGCAGCTAGTTAGCGGTAGCCACAAGCACCTTGAGTCACAAAACGGCTGACAGAAAAGTCCCACAAGAAAATATATATAATTGCGATTAAGTAGTCCTGCAATGTCAAAATGCAAAATATATGACATACCAACTTAAATTTTTTATTAACTTAAGACACGTTAAGGCCTTAAGTTTAGGTAAATGGATTTAAAACTTTTTAAGAATGCGCAGACACCTTGCAAAACATTGTAGTTTTGTGAAATACACAAGTTTTGATGCAGCTGAATAACTTCCTCATCCTGGTGCAAAAACGTATAGAAACATATGAAATCTTTCAAAATTGCTGTGTTTCCATCAAGTACACTTATTTTTGCAATTCCAATTTGAGCAATTTAAAGTAAACAAAAATGAAGCTACTGATTTTAATAGTGTGCAGTGCTTTAGCTCTCACTGTGGCTAACGGGAGTACCAAAGCGTTTAGGGCATAATGCATTTCTTTTTAAGATCCTGCTGTCTTCTTCATGTTCTACTAAGGTGATTTCTTTAGTCAGAGTCAGATAATACCGGGCTTCGGTTAATTGATGTTTAAAGATATTTTTACAGTCAGGTTAGTCTGAAAATCTTTTTGCCCTTTTATTCATGATTTTGATTTTGAATCTGTGCTTACAGGATGGCGATGCCCCAGTGTTTTCCAGCCCTCTCGCCTGCAGCCTGGAAGCCTGAGAGTCCGATAAGGGCCACGGTGGGCGTAATGGTCAGGGGTCCAATGTACTTCAGAAGCATCCCAGGCAAACCCAAAGCGCCGATGCAGACCTCGATCAGGGATGACACGATGATCGCACCCTGGATCTGTGAAAGGTCGGAGAAACAGTAATTATTTAGTTATTTAGTCATAAATCAAACTGCTCTGCTCATCTACAAGCTAATGGCTATTGTAGCTGAGCAGAGCTACAATATAAATGTTTAATAGTTTAGTTTAATATAAACTAATAAGTTTAAAATATAAACTTAATATAAACTAATAACCTGTTACTTCACATTTCTTTGTGCTGATTGCTAAATTAACATGTAGCAAGAGAGGATAAAAAAAGCTTAAAAAAGAAAGAAAATCAAATTTTTTCATACCAGATCTCATTTGAATCAATTTTTTTTTCTAAAACAGATTTTGATTTTGTGTGAATTTTGGGGATTTGTTGAAAAACTTAAGAGATAAAAAGCTCCGGCGGGCCAGATCTGGCCCACGGGTCTCGAGTTTGACACAGGTGTTAGTAGTCATACAAACAAATCTCTGATTTAGACTAACTTTTCATGAGAAATTAAGTATTATCTCATTAAGCTAAACAGATCCCTCTGTATCTGCACAGTTTATTGCAGATGGATGTAACGCATCTTTATAACAAACTTCATTCAGTTAATATAAAATGTCAGAAATATTCCATTTATCATGTGGTTTTTGGAAAGTGGTAAAGCTTTAAAACTGCTTTCCATCTCATGATTCAACCACATTTCAAATAATCAGATGTTTTATGAGGCATTTGAGTGAAAAACAGGAGAAGTAATTATGTCTCCTATCCAATCCAATCAAAATGAGCCGTGGTTCTGTTGAACATTTTAAAGTACACACTTTAAGAAGAAAAAGACTTTTTAAACTAAAAAAATATGTCCGGTTTATCAGAGTCTGCTGTTGTAAACTAAACATTTACTTTACAGCTGTAAATATGGACACTGCCTGAAGGAAAGCCTGGACAAACATCACATTAAATCACATTTAATGATAAAGAAATGACCATAAATTCCATCATCATCATCATCATCACCATCGTGGAATCGATGTTCCAGGTAATGACCCCGTTAACTTCCCCTCTGTCCCCGCTTCATCTTGAGCATTTTCCCCTCCAGTTTAAAATCAGTTTTGTCTCATTCGTGTCACATAAAGATCAATTACTGAACCGGCTCACGCAGACTGGAAAGGTTAACTCGGATTAACTTCATCCGACACATAAAGACGAACCCTGCAGACGCCTCACCTCGCGTATCCTGGGGTGCCAGATGTCCTCGGTGTGGAGAAGCTCTGTCCCGTTCAGGAACGGACGCTCTGCTGAGGTTTGAAGAGAAACGGATCATTAAATTATATATATTTTAAAAACAAAACGTTTTATTAGAAGCAGGGTTTGTACATTTTCAAAATTCAAGTACTTTTCAAGCATTTTCAAGGATTTAAAGCAGCAGTACGAAGCCTGTAGCAGAAACCGGAGGAAAGCAAGGTTACCTGTGCTGTTACATTTCCATTTCTCCAAAGAGAGGATGGCTCTAGCTGGTGCAAGGAAAGCAAACGCACTCGCCTGGAACAAAGGCAACCTGGAGGAGAAAAACAAGACAAATCCGTGTCAGAAAGGCATTTCAGAGGTGTAATAATTGGCTTGTAGAGGCGCAGTATGTCAGAAATGTAGACAAAGTGTTCATACCAGTCCTGCTGTAACCATTTTTCTAAAAATGCTGATCACTGTTGAGTCTATGCTAATAAACGAGGATAAAACTCTTATTATGACACAAAAAGTAGTTCTTTCTGATATTTAAAATCACTTTTTTGTAAAACCAGCCTTTAGGAGTTTAAAAATGATCAAAGTTTGCAAATATAATGCATAGGACTGCAACTAACGATTATTCTGATGATTTATCTGATTAAAAAATTCACCACATTCTGCTGATTTTTCATTTAACTCAAGTTTATTTTATTATGACTGTAACAAAGCATGTGATTCAACAATGATGTATTTCCAGATTCAGTTACATGATTAGCCTAAAAATAATAATTGCTATGTGACATCACCAGTTGCCATGGTTACTCCCTTCCTTTTCATGCGTCAGTTTCTTGAGAACCATGTCATGCTGGCAGTAAATGTCATTTTATTCCTCATTATCTAGGAATGTGATCCGTCATGGCGAATTCTTCCCGGCTCGCTGCGGTTGATGGTTTCCTTCTGACAATAAACCTTCTTGATGAACGACATGCAGAGACAGTCTTCCTATCAACCTTCACATGTACAGTGGCTTGCAAATTCTTCATAGCCCTTCAGTGTTCTTAAACTTTATGATATTACAACCACAATATTCAGTGTGTTTTATGTGATGATGATCATGAAATCAATCAGAGCATCTAGTCTTCAGAAGTCACTTAAAGGTGATCTATTATGCTTCCCTGAACAGGTTAGGAAAGGTCAATGTTCTATACAAAACATGTTCACAAAATTTTTTTTTGCACAGAGTCACTTAATTAGATTTTAGTTTGGTCAGTTCTGTCCATTTTGAGCTCCTTTCAGAATGAGCTGCTTTTGGGCCTCCTCTCCCTTTAAATCCAGATAAGCTGCTGCTGGCCACGCCCCCAACTCAACGTTTACAGCTGAACGTGAAAATGGCCATTATACACCATTATACAACAGTACATCTTAGAAAAGCAGATGTGGAGCTTCCTGCACAACCAACAGAAATGCAAGTGGTTTCACTTTTCCAGTAGCCATTGTAGAGCTGACCAAATGTGCTGGAGCTCAGCCTGGATTGCTACGAAACGGGCTACATTCTGGAGGATTTGAAACGACTCATTTTCCAGACACCATAAAACATCAACTTACTGCCAAAAAATAGGTTAATTTTGCCAATTCTTCGCTTGGAAGATCTACTTTTCGAAAGGCAAGCTTGCACACTCAGTATAAATCCAGCTGCTCTGTGAAGTCCTAAGAGGTTTGTTCGAAAACTTTCAAGAGCAAAAAACGTCATAAAGACCAAAGAACACATCAGACAACCAGGGAGAAAGCTCTGGAGCCTTCTAAAGCATGTTAAGGTTATTATGCTATATAATGTTTAAAACATCATATGGGACAGCTGTATAATAAGTATATTCTTTATTTTTAATAACTACTGCAGTCTTTAAAATTACATATGTGCTCACAATGACGAAAACTTGTTCCAGTTCCAACAAATGTGAATGAAATTTGCTCACTTTTTCTGTTTTTTACTTTACTTTTAACTGTAAACTTATGACAAAATATACAAAACATCAAAAAGAGACATCTCTGTTGATAAGAAAAAGTAAATTAGATGAAAAACAAGGATGAGAAGAACTTTTAAGCTAAAAAGATTAAAACCAGGAGGCACAGAGTGGAGGAAGGTTAGATAAATGTTTGTAAACAGACCAGCAGAAATATGAATTTATGTTGGAGAACAA
Source organism: Alfaro cultratus (assembly GCA_903066825.1). Classification (NCBI taxonomy): domain Eukaryota; kingdom Metazoa; phylum Chordata; class Actinopteri; order Cyprinodontiformes; family Poeciliidae; genus Alfaro; species Alfaro cultratus. The sequence continues at coordinate 46,652 of CAEFZX010008074.1, forward strand.
ATCTGTGAGAACTAGGTCACCTCACTTTTCCTGACGTGTGTGTACTTGTATTTCTGAAAGTAGGTCTTCCAAGCAGTTTCTCATAAGCAAATGCCTGTGGATTTATTATAGTTTTGCTTAGCTCCACTTGCCAGAATGTGATGCAACATTCTGGCAAACTTCAGGGAGCGACACGCAGCTCGCTCCCTGAAGTGCTGTAAATCTCCTGTGTTTAGTTTCAGGAATATTATAATTTCACTTCCAAGTTTATGAAACCCAAGCTGCTTTCTCCTCTTGGCAAAGAGGAAGTCCGAGTCTTAAAGGACAACAGTCACATGAACAAAACAGGGAACTTCAAGTAATGCTTGAATGCTGAGTAGACCCAACAAAGTTATGCTTACACACTTATTCACACCACAGAGACCAAAAGAGGAAGAGGAAGCTGACGGTGCCATTAATGGCCCCCCAGCTTTAGGAAACTGTAAGCTGGACTGTTGGATACCTGCAGCCCAGCGTCGTTTGCAGCAGGGTGGTGATACCGACGCAGAAGAAGATGGTCCCGATGAGCTGACTGGTGGCCCACTGATCGAAGCCGACACACATGGCCTCTGCGAGAAGGAACGGGACGGCGATGGTCCCGCTGAAACACGTCAGGTAGTGCTGGGAAAAAAAAGACGTCGGTCACAAGATGATCAGTTAAAGCTGCAGTAACTTTCATAAAAACATATTTACATATTTGTTAAAATTATCACCATGTTGTGACATTATAAGACAGATAACCTGAAAAACAAAATTGTGCTCCTCTGCCACCAATCTGAGCCAGGAGGAGGGTCTTAACGCTGTAAGTCATGTTCATGTATGTGCTACTTACACCCTCTGCTTTTCTCTGTGCTGTGCGTCTTCCAGTCAGCAGGGCCTGCTGCGAATGCTCAAGCTAGTTAGCACAGACCGCAGATAAACCGTTCTCCTGGAACTGTAAATTGTTTGTGCTGCATTAGCACATTTAGCAGCACTTACACAAGGTTGGTTGCCAGCGTTAAGACCTTCCTCCTGGCCCTGATTGGTTATTTTTGACCAGGAGTGGTACATTTCTTAGACGGCAATGGTAGCACTGGAAGGAAGAGCTTAAGCTTTTAATCTGTCTCATTAAATTGTCGCAACACAGCGACATTTTTAACAAATTATAAAAAAAATATTTTTGCAAAAGTTACATACTGTACCTTTAACTGGAATATGAAACAAAGTTCACCTCCCACAGTGCAAAAAACAACAGTCACATCCTCACATTATTGCGACGACAGGGTGGGTAGTAATTAGTTAGATTTACTAAGTTACATTACTTGAGTAACTTTTTGGAAACAAAGTACTTTTAGAAGAGGTTTTACTGCAACATACCATTTAGTTTGACTTGAGTGATATTACTGTGAAGCATTGCTACTCTTGAGTAAACTTTCTTGCCACTCTATTGACTGCTAGTAACATTACTGAATGAAATTGAAGTTTGTTTTAGCAAAAAATGCATCAGAGAAACACACAGCTTCAGTTTATGTTTAAGTGAGACCTCTTGTTTGCAAACAAGCCTGGTTATTCTAATACTAGTTTTTATCTACAGACTCCGCACTGTAAACACACAAAATCTTACCAAGTATTTTTTGTCCAGTTTCTATTGCAAATAAATTAACTTATAGCATGGGAAAATGTCTTGTTATAAGTTAAAAAGATCTTCAAATGGAACTAGTACTTTTTCATTAATATTAAGGAATTATTGACTGAAAACAAGCTCCTGCAACTTGCTAGAAAGTTACTTGTAAACTGGTCTTGTCTTATTTCAAGTATACTAACATATTTTCACTAGATACAAGACCAAAAAATACTTTGTAAGATTGTGTTTTTGAAGTGTGCTGAGCCATTTTGAGATCAAGAAGATACACTAAACACTGTATTTGCCCTGTATCAGGTTTTATATAAAAAAATTTTTTAAGTATTCTGCTCAAAATATGCTTTGTAATTTTTTTGTCTGATGCCATCACTTTAAACAATGAAATCAGATATTGTGATCAGCAATTTACTTTTTTCCAGTATTTTTACTGAAAATCTTTTTATTCTTACTCGAGTAATTTCTTGGATGGCTACTTTTTACTTTTACTTGAGTCAAAACATGTTGAAGTTGTGCAACTCTTACTTTGGTAAGAGTTTTTGCTTCTCTATCCATCTCTGTTGAGACATGTGTATGTGTGTGGGGGCGAGTGTGTGTGTGCGTGCGTGAGTGTGTGTGCGTGTAACTGACACTGACGGTTTCTGAAAATCCACAATACATTCAAACTTGTGCAACCACTTCTTGTTTTAAAAGTCACTCTTGTGACGTGTGTAGTTGCTCTTCTGACCATATTTACTAAAATAATTGCTAGAAGAATTAGCTAAAATCTTCAAGTAAAAACATTAATGTCTGTACCAGAACATAACTGGACTAATCAAGCCACACCTGTGTGATTTATTTGATGTGCGTGTTGGGTACACTTAGCTCTTGCTCCTGACATTTAGCTGGAAGATTAATAGCCTGAAGCTAAATGCTTTAGAGCTGGATGGAACATGCCCAGGAAACATTTAGTTTGTGTTCCTCAAAACTTTTCAACCCAATTCGTCACCAGATGCAAAACAAAATAAAAAACTGCTGATAGTGCAAGTCGTTATTAAAATGACGTAAATCTGGGTGCAAAACATTGTTTCTATATAGTTTAAAGACTCATTATAAACATGGACTCATCACCATTTATCAAAGAACATCTCAAACTGAGGACAGAAACATCTGGCTACAGATTTAATTAATTTGTTTTACTGGAGTCAAACTTATCTAAATGTCTAAATGTTGAAAGTTTCATGTATTTATCTTGTTCTGCTGCGGCTTAGCCTAGGATACTGTTGTAAATTAGTTTTTTTTTAATCCTAGCTAAAGAAAGGTTAAACGAAAAGAAAAAATGAAATAAACTAAGAGCAAGGCAGAGATAATTTTTTTGTTGGTGACAGAAAAACAAAAACAAGGATGGGATATTGTTGTTAACGCTTCAATCCACTATTTTAGACACAAAATCCATTTATTTAAACAGAAGTTTAGGACTTATTCCATGCGTGTATGTTTGGTAAACATAATTACTGTGTGGTCTTTGTAGGGCTTTGCACTCACGTCATTTGTACATTTGTGAGGTTTAGGTCATCTGCCTCACAGATTTGAGGCATAAAGGGGAGATGACGCATGACAAAATGTCCGATGTCAGACAAAACAACACTGTGGTCGCTCGGTGGGAACAAATCCTACTTTTGAGTCGGGCTGCATGGTTACGTGCCGAGCAACGGGAGGAAAAACACTGAACACACGGAGGACATAAACGTGTAGGTAGTGTTATTCTTTCCTATTTAATCCAGCTTTATGTGCAGATTTACCTGTAAGCCTAAGAACACACACAGGTACCAGGGAGGGGTGTCTTCAATGGTATAGATCATGTCCATCCTCCGTGCATCCATGCTGTCTGTGCTGTCGAGTGTCTCTGAAATTGAGCTCTATGCATACGATGAGAGGGGAAGAAAAAGAAAAAACAGCATGAATATCTTTGACCTGCTTAAATCCCTGTAAAGGTAGCTTTAATAAGAGAGACAATAATGCATTCTAGTTGGATTTATTTACATACAAAATAAACTTTGATGAGCATTTCTGAACAGTTTGGACAAAAGTGAAGATTTCAACATGAAAAGATGACATAAAACTAGACAGAAACTATGGGAAAAGAAAACCTTTTAGTCTGTCAAAGAAAAAATGCACAGTCATGGTGACATAGGGGGGAAAAAAACCCTGTCATGGTAACATGAGTCGACCTTTTCTGCTCCACTTCAGTGCTTATCTTTATCATATTACATGTGGAAAAAAAGAACAATTCAATTGTGTTTTTAGAAACTTACTTTTTTGTTTACAACTTTGTTAAAAGTTATTTAGGCATGTCTGATAGCTTAAAGATAGTCAAATTGTACACCTCCTTTAGATTTGAATAAGAAATGCCTCATGCAAATGTGGTAGCAAGCTAAAACAAAAACAACCTGTCTGCTCAACACTCGTTTTCAGTGCCTGGCAAGAGGATTAAACTCTTTCACATTGTCATGAGAGAAGATGAACAATACAAAGCCAAGTTGCACAAGTAAAACTTCACCGTTCAAACTAAAGTAAAACTGGACAAACTCTCAACCAACTTTCATATTTAACAACTTCATCATCAGAATCGAGCAATAACTTTAAAATAAAATTCAATTTATATAGCACCAATAAATAAATTATCATCTCAACGCACAAAAAAATTCTTTACTTGTAAATATTTTTGCTTTTTCACTTCAAACAATAAAATAAAATGATTTAAAGTATGGCTACATGAATCAATCACACTGAGCCTGACGGTAAGTGCCTAATCCTAAATTATCTTAAATTTATTTCCTATTAATGATTAATGCATCAGAACTAATAATACCTGACAAATATAGCCCAAATGATGCATTTTTGAGTTTAATAAAAATAAAATTAAGGTGAAACTGTTCAATTATTCAATTTGATAAATTTTTTTAAATATCATATTATGACACTATAATTAAACAAATGACTAAAAAAGGGCTTGTAAAGTTACTGGATCACAAAGTTCAGGAGTTATGAGTTTTATAATATTATTCCCAAAAACTTAACATTCCTTGTGGTGTTAAGGAACAACAACAAACGCATCATTTCAGATTTTCGAATTCCCAATGCTTATTATCGTTAAAGCGAGAGAAGGACAATATGGTGAGTCGTATCGCCATCTTAATATCAGTTTGTGTAATAATGTCATCACAAAGCGGTTTCACAGTTCAGTTTTAATCTCCCTGATAAGAAGCTGATGGTTTACTGCTTCCTCTCTCTGCAGCAGAATATACCCAACTCCTTCACAATAAAAGCTTTCACCCAACAAAACCAGCCTGTTAACAAAAGTAATCAGAAACCAGAAGGTCGGCTCATAAATCTGGTGGATAAAGGACGTTTCTTTCAAGAGAAGTTCAACAAAAAGAGGGTTGCTGACTGCGATTACCCATGGTGTCATCATGTGACAAGTGACAGTGAGTAAGCTTTTTATACATCTTGTGATTACATCTGTGTTCGTTTGTTTTCCCCTTTGACAGACAAAATTACTTATTAGATTGTATTTCACTTCCATGTTTTCATTTTCAGTGACCTTCTCTGCTGCTTGATTATCCTTGGTGTAGATTGCCATCAGCTCGGTGTTCTCCGTGTCCTGATCTCCGGTGGCTCCGCCAACTCCATTTACCACAACCTAAAACAAAAAATTAAGATGGCTAAGGTTTTTATTTATCAGTCTGACACTTTCTCTGCTCTGGTTCACAACCAGAACTAATCTTCACAGGAAGATGATTGACATAAAATTACTAAACATATTATATTGAATCTCCTCCAGAAATGGAGTTTCCCCTAAAACAACATTTTAGGGGGGTTTTATGTTTCTGTTGTCTGCAACAATGGCTGTAGTCAGTGGTGAAGGCTGGAATGTCGTCCAACTAGTAAAATGGGAGCCTCACCTTCAGACTCAGGATTTTTTTCACGGCACCGTTTTAAAATAAAGACCACACTGAAAATACCCCGCCACTAGATTTACACAGAAACACACAGAAGGGCTGCGTTAACAGCCGGGGCTCCAACGCAGCCTTCATGGTAAATCACTGATTTTTCCAGACGTCTCAGTTATTTTAACCGTTGGGGGGGAAATGAAGATGGATGGGTGGATGTACTGGTGGGTGGGTGTGTGTATGCATGCATGTACGGATGGATGGATGGATAGATGTACAGATGGATGTACAGACGGATGGATGGTTGTACAGACGGATGGCTGCACAGATGGATGTTCAGGAAACTCAGAACAGAGTTCAATGAATTCAGGAATGAGTTCAGTGAACTGAATTTCCTCCTGAATTCAGTTCAGTGACCAGAAAGTCTTTCATTAAATTCAGTTTATTTACCGGAATAGGATAAAAATCAGCTCCATGTTTGGCCTCCTCTTCATATTTTCCACCTTCGCTGCTGCTGTCCATCGATTTGGCGGTGGTGTTCTTCCCCACTCCCATCTTTTCTTCGTTGATGTCTTCTTCCTCCTCCTCTGACTCGGTCTCTCCTGTGTCTCTCTGCTCTGGTGTGAACACTGCAGACGGATCCCTCAGTCCAATATCATCATCAAGGAGTTCCTCTCCTGATGCAAACAAACAAAACCAGATAATCGTCAATATCCTAATCAGCACAAAAAAAAACTTATGTTCTAATTAAACAGAGGACCATAAGAGGCTTCAAGGTTATACGTCTTGATCTATTGGTATTTGTTTTATGATGGGAAAGGAAGGAGTGAACCTCCCAGTTGTTTTTAAAAAGGCTAAATTTGCCTCTTTATTTCACATCAGGTCCTTTCAGTTCTGTTTTGGCATCTGTAGGCGTTTCTGGTTGCAGCAGACAATAAAAACAAATAAATATCACTCTGAAGACTTGGGAAGGCGATTAACTGAGAACTGAAACTTTTTCCTTCAGGATCTAACCTCTGCCACAAGTCATGTTCAGATCAGAAGGGAAAACTGTGCGTCACTCATCCAATCAGAATAAATATTAATTCAAAGACGCCATTTTGAATTTAAACCTTCAATTACGTTTTATTGTTTTGAATCATCAACAGCTGAAATACAAAAAGAGTCATTTTTGGATGCATCATTAATCATTTAAAAATCACACACAATAGGGATGCCCAAAGTCTGGCCTGAGGGCCATTTGCAGGCCCTGGACGGTTTTCTGTGGCCCCAAACTGTAATTCAAGAATGGGACAAATTTGACCCATAGCAAAGGTGGTTAACAGAGTTGATTTTTATTTAGGACCAAAAATTGTATATTTTAATAACCAGCCTTTTTGTATTTTCCTTTCATTTTATAAATCTGACCACACTTATACTGCAACTTTCCCTTTAAAGCAGACCTTAATCTGCATTTAATCAATTTATTCAGATCGACCAAATACAGAAGCTGTTTTCAGAGAGAAACAGGCCTAAATCCAGTTCTATGCTGAGAATGGACTATTTTTGTACTTTTCCCCCCCCCCAAATAAGTCAAAGAATAAGCCAACTGGATGCAATCATGCAAAACTCCTCTTCATGACCCAACATTAGCTGTTTCTTTTATTAGCCATATAATTGAGCAAATTGAAATTACAAAATTAAATTTGCTTAATGGAAACACGCAAAGTTCGAAAAACATTTTTCCAACTACCAGAATTAATGTATTTAGCAAAACTGCAAATGGAAACACTTTTTTTTTTTTTTAACTTCACACGAGTCACATGACCAACAATCGGATACAACTACTGGGGGAAAAGACGAAGACAGGAAGTGGTAGGAGATGATGGTGGACATGTTTTTTAATGATCGCGTGAACAAACTTATTCATGTGTGATTTTAATTATATTTATTTAATGGAAACACCATAATCATAAAATTGTGTTTTTTCAAGAATAGAATTTTTTTTTTTTTTTTTTTTGTAGTATTGGCTTGTAAAATAGTTGTAGATTTTGGTCCAGGTGACATAAAGCCGGGATTATTAATGTGATCGGATGTGAAACCGACTCCTCCGACCATCAGAGTCAGGCACGGAAATGAATAAAAAAATAAAAAAATGTGAAGCATGGGCAGAAAATGGCAGAGGGAAAAAGAAGAAGAGAGTATTCAAAAGAGAGATGATATAAAAATAAAAAAGGCACAAAAGCAGAAAGAAAGCTTTCAGCTTTCACCAGTCACATGATAGTTGTGTCTAATTCTCGGTTTCTTTGTAAAACACGACCTTGACCGATGTTCCTCTGGTTCAATCCCTGTTATCTTCCCTAATAATGAGAACAAATGCATCACTTGGTTCCTTTCATTGAGTCTATGAACAGAGAAAGGCTCTGCAACCTTTTCAATCCAAAGAGACATTTTCCCAGAAAACAGCAACAATGCTTAAACACAGAGTTCCTTTAAGTTACCTTTGATTATTGGTAACTGGAACATTGATCAACATATTTCATGTGTATTTTCTTGATTTGACAAAATATTGTTTTGCTTAAAATTAATGACTGTTATGTCAGTGAACTATGCATGTACAACTAAACTGAAAAAACATAGATATGTGTTAAGATTGTTTTTAATCTGTTGATTAAAGTGGAATGATGTTGAACCAGCAAGCTAGTCTCCAAAAGTCAATAAATAACTGTGTGAAAAGATTCATGTGTTTCACATTAGTGACTAAAAAAAATCTTTATGAAACAACTACTCCATAAGAGTGTAAATGGGAATGTTTTTAAAGAGCGGTATTTGTGTTTGCAGGAATGATTGCTGTGCCATGCAGTCATGTCTATACAGTTAACTATATAAGTATGCAAACAAGTAATAGTAAAAAAGTACAAAATATCATAATTGAGTCATGTTCCTCATCCCTTCTTGAAAGGGTTTTTGACCTTTAAAAATTACACTATGTTAGTGTTAAATATGTTTGTAGTAATTAATTTAGCCAACCAAAACAAATTCTCTAAAAATTCCTTGTAGAGATGGATAATATGTCCCTAAAACTGTTTTCAAATATAATTGACATGTTAGAAAATTTCACAATGCTAAATACTTTGTCTAAGTTGGCATTTGTTAATGTATACTCCAAAAATTCTTCATTAAAACCAACTTTAAACTCTGATCTGAGCCACCCAACAAATTAAGAATCACAGAAAGTTTTCATTTTCTTCATACAAAGCAATCCTTTCATTTACAAGTTATCAAGCAAATCTTGCCTGAACCCAACAGATAATAAAAAATACACTGCCACCAACAAATGGAAAGTACAAACTTTCTAAATTTTGCCCCTATTTAGCGCTAAAAGTATTTTGAATATACTTAGTTTTTCATAAACTTCTCAATGTTTTCCAATAATATGAGATATGCTTTAGACTGACTAGATTTAAATCACTAAAATTAACAGAAAGAAAGAGGTGGCATCGTCAGAAAAAGTTTTTTAAAAAACAAAATGTAGCCAGTTTTAATTTTGTTTTCAGTTTCCTGTTAAATCTTTTAAGATCTAAAGCTGAGGTCCATTATGGTGTGAATGTGTAGCTGCTCTGAAACAGTCAGGGTGTTAATTAGCTTTAGGACATCGTAGTTTACTCTTTCATGCGCTTTAGACAAATACAAAAGCCTCCAATTACAGCTGAGTGAGAACATAAACAGTCCAGGCTGTAACTGAGAAATAGCTTATTTTTTACGTTGAATGCAGCAAATAAAAAAAAAAGTTAATGCATCGATTGAAGGAACAATCCTCAGCCAAAAAGTACAGTAAAGGTGCGCAACCACATTACGCCAGCCATGTTTGTATTATACTAAAAAATAAAATAAAAAAAAATCATCAACTCATTTCTATGTCATTCATTTAGAAATATTATGAAACATTTTCAACATGTCAACAAGAAATGATATTATTCTGTCCGTCACCTATTTGTAAATGCGCACCTGCCTCTACGGGTCATTATTTTTTAAATGTACTACCCTGCCTTTATATTCTAAAAAGAAGCAGAAAGAAAACCAGTATTTTGGACTTGAATCATATTTTACAAAAAGAAAAGCATGCAAGTTTTCTAATAACTTGAATCCCTCAAAAATGACACTGAATCCTTAATTTCTCTGCTAATTTCCTGCCAGTATTTTTTTTGTCAAGAACAGAAATGTACAAATACTAAAATATACTTCTCCTACCCCTTCAGCCCTAAAATTATATAATTTCCTTTGATTTATTCATCTTTATTTTTCCTAAAACTGCCTTTTTAACAGCCGTTTCCTGTCGTGAATTAAAGTTTTGGAGCCCCACGCCCTCCCCAGCCACTATCACTGCTTGCAGTGTAAGATGTTGGGACAGGTGTAATACCTAGTTGACACATCCCATCACTCCTGTCAAGCTGGGCGGCTGGGAGCATCTGTGTGGGAGGAGCAAGAGAAAGGAGAAGCAGGAGGAAGTCGAAGGAGGGAGGAGAGCAACAAGAAGAAGAGGTAGGGGAGGCACAGAGGAGAAACACACAGGGGTCGAGGATAAAGAGGAAGAGGGAGGAGGTGAGACAAAAGTTAATTTGACAGAAAGCATTTAATCACAAACAACACGCATTAGTGAGACTAATGTGCTGATAAGGAGGTACGGCAGAATAATCCCTCCACACTGAAACAAGTTGCAGGATTATGAATGTAGGAAGCTCTTTTAAAAAGAGCAACAGCAAAGGTCAGAGGTCAAGATTTACAAGAAACCTGAGATGGTGTAATTTCTTCAGCTGAAGTGAAAAAAAAACATTAAACTACAGCTCATCTTTTTTTCAAAAGTTATTTTAGCTTTCATACAGATTAAAAAATGAAACCTGATCCGTTATTTAATACCAATTAGGCCTCGGTTATGCTAAAAATATATCCTCTAAAAAATGTTATTCATAACAAGGCAGTGTATTTCTCCCTGTGTGACGTTAAGTCAGAACAAACTTCTCTTGTTTCTTCTTTTTGTCAACTGGATTCATTAAAATTATTTCTATTTGCTAAATGCCATAATGACGGAACATGTCAGATTTATTTACTTTACGTATTTGGTGGCATTGCCTTTGGATTGTATGACTTGGGTCAAATTTTCCAGGTTTCCTTCCACAGGTTTCTAAATAGTTTGATGGAGTTCTGGCCCATTCCTCCAGACAGAACCAGTGTAACTCTGTAGGCCACCTCACTCACTCTTTTTCAGATCTAATCACAACTTCTCCGGAGCATTAATATCCGGACTTTGTGACGGCCAACCCAAAGCATCGACTCTGTTGTCCTTAAGCCACTCTGTAACCACTTCAGCTGTATGTTTAGGGTGGAAGACCCATTTACACTGGAGCCTTAACTTCCTTATGGCCAAACAGTTCCACTTTAGTTACACCAGACCACAGGATATCTTAAATAAAGATATTCTCCCTGTGTCCATTACCAAGCTAAAATCTGGCGTTTTTTGTGTCTTTTGAAGTAATTATGTCCTCCTCACTGAGCGGCCTTTTGCTCATGTTGGTAAACAACACGTTTCACTCTGGACAATAACTTTGTCCTTCCAGCTTTAGGAGAATCTTTGGCTTTTGTTCTGGTGTCAAGCTGCACATTTCGGATCAAAACCAGTTAATCTCTGCGACACAAACCCGTCTCCTTCCTAGTATGATGGTTGGACATTCCCATCAAGTCTATGCTCCCTTATAATAATTTAAACAGATTAATGCGGCACCTTCAAGTATTGGTAAATGTTTGTTCCCTTTGTTCAGGCCACACCTGAAACGTGGTGCATTTCAGGTGTGGCCTTAAAATACCTGCATCGGTGCTTCCAATTAACTCAAACATGTCAGAATATTGGCCGTGTTCGAGACCAATTTTGTTTGTAAGCAACTGGTACACTGTTAACAATGTTAATTAGTCTGCTGCCTTTAATTTGTACCTCAATTTAAAGCATAAATGAACATGTCGGCATTTCATAAAGCCACGACGTGACGATGTGGGCTCATTAGTTAAAGACATCATTCTGTATGTAAACCTCTGATTTAGAATACATTATTGTGGCATTTAGGAAATATAAATAATTTGGGTAATTTTAACTAAACTTAAAACAAGAGAAGGTATTTGGTATTCAGTATATGTAAACTCAACTGTAAGATGATACAGTTTTTCAACCAACATGAACTCACAAACAGACGGTTGTCAGTGTATCAAACTTCCTTAGTTATATATATATATATATATATATATATATATGTATATATATATATATATATATATATATATATTAAAAAAGAAAACTAGACAGACATGGAAGTTTTGAAGCTGATAATTATATAAATAATTTAGAGCAAAAAAAATTTAATTAAAAAAAAAAAAAGGAGTACAGAAACATCTTCCTGTCATGTTCAAGCTTGTGAATGTTTTACAGCACGTTGTGAAAACAGAGCAAACCATTGATCTCAGTGGTTTTCAGCCTGAGGCCAACCCAGCGCTGTGCATAAGCTGTGTGATGACATGAAGTATCCCAGCAGCCTCTGGGTGACTTTAAGGTCTGATGCGCCAGCACCAGAAGAGCCACAGTACTGTAGCATGAAATCCTCAAATGCTCCGGCTCCTCAGTCGCCCAAGAGACTAAACCCCCCGCAGTCCGATTCATCTGCGCTTGGTGTCTGGGAATCCAGACCCAACAAAGCGTCATAACCAACATAAATAAAGAAACAAAAGAACAGAGAAATGGAGCGAGACAAAGAAGGGAAACTTGTTATGCAATGCAAGAGAAATCTAGTTTTATAAATCTAACTTCTCTTGTTATGTAAAATGTGAAGGAAAGGAGGAGGAATATTTGTGTAGGAGAGCATTCTGAAGAAATAAGTTATGAGAGAAAGAAAATAAATAGGATGAGAAATAACTTCTATTTATTTTTATTTTAACTCACTCCAGAAGAGGAAGGCTGTTGAATGTTCAAGGCTCTACAACGTGATCAGGCAGTGAAAGGATCAGAGTTATGTGGGAATATTATGACAGAATATTAGGCCCAGGCAAAGAATAAAATAATTGATTACAAGAATAAAAAGTCATAATACTAAGAGAATAAAGACAACGTTACAAGAATAAAGTTATATTACGAGAAGTCGTATGAGAATAGAGGAGTGTTGTTACAAGAATTCACTCATAATATGATAAGTAATAATATTACCAAAATAAAGTTTTAATGATGTGAGAATAAGGCTGGAAGACAAAAGAAATAACAATACTGTCAGGTTCCGTGTTTTCTGTGTATTTATTTCTAGTTTTCTGTGTCTCTGTGCTCTCCGTGTTGTCCTGTCTCCCC
>CAEFZX010008074.1:59594-69830 GCA_903066825.1 Alfaro cultratus
ATTAAATATCTCATTTTCACTGCTACCTGGGTCTCCAGCGTTTGCCTCACCACCTCACCTACACCCACTTCATGACAAATACAAGACTAAAGTAGTAATAATATGAGAAAAGAGTTAAATAATACAAAAATAAAGTCATATTACCTGTAGCTGTACCGTATGACAAAACGAATCAGAACATTTTGATTATAAAGTCGTAGAATTACGAAAACAAAGTCACAATAGCAAAACAAAGTTTGGAATAATACGAGAATGAAGTCATAAAGTTACCAGAATAAAGTTCTAATAATACAAGAAGTGGTAAGACAAAAAACATTATAAGAAGTCATAATACGAGATAAAGTCATAAAGCTATGAGAATAAACAAAAATACATGAAAAAAGTTACAATTTTACCAGATTTAAGTTGGAATATTAGGAGAGTGAAGTCGTAATTTGAAGCACAACTTCATCAGAACCTGTTCTCCTCGTAAAGCGTGTCTGCTTGTTTCTGTCTCACCATTTATTTAGATTGTTTGGCCTGCCTTGCAGAGTTCATAGTGTACTACATTTAATTTTCTGTGAATTGTGAGCAGAGGTTTAAACTACCAAAAAAAGAAGAGTCAGTCCAATGACCGTAGATGAACACTTAAATTTTGTTGAGCAGAAATGCATTAATTATTAGTTTACTTAAGCATTTTTCCAATAAATAAATTAGAAAGATTCCTATTTGAATTGTTGTCAAATTGGGACACCTATTTAAGTCACTTTTAGAAAACATAGTAAAGAAATGGCGACTATCCATAAAGTTTTGATAAGTACTGACTAAAGAAAAAAATGCTGCAAAATAGTAAAAGCTGCAAGGATAGTATGTACAAAACATACAGCAATAAAAGCTTCCAGAGTGGAAATATCTGAAGGTAAAATTACCCAAATTAACATCCCTGAAAAGTAATTTTAGTCATTTAATGTCCCAATAGGCATTTCAATGTTACCCTATAAAAGTAAAAGCTGTTTTTCTGGTTTAGTATTAACACTAAAAGCTTTTTCTGATAATCACATTGTGAAACATTTATTTGGGTGAATTAGGAAGATTTCCACTCTGACATACCTAAAGCTCAAAGGTTTCGCAGTCACAACATTTTTATGCATTCGTGTTATATTGTTCTGCTGGTATCCTCAACTTTAACCACCAAATACACTTTCAATGTCAGTTGAAATGTTGCGAAATCATTTGACCCAAGGAAAGGAACATAGCAAACTTTGAAAAAGATGTAAACGTGATAAAATCTACACATGAAAGAGTCAAGTGAGGCAGCGAGGGTGGCAGGCCACACGTGAGGTTTTATTTCACCACAGCAGGGAGAGAGAGATGTAAAGCAGCGGGAAGGTCGTGTTTACAGTGACCGGCTTCTTGCCAGTGGAGCAGAGGTAACCGGAGATAATAGGGTAGCAGCACATGTTTCAGTAGCGAAGGAATGAGAAGAAGTCTAGACTGACATACAGAATGTGATTACATGGATAGCAAGAAGACAAAACCTGACTATAATCTACTCCCACCTGGTTCCACACGTGGTGGAGTTAGAAAACTCAAACTAATGAAGAAACTGAACATTTTTGTTAAAGCCTCAGGTTTAGGGTGCATTCACACCAGCCCTGTTTAGTTGACTTTGATTTAACTCTACTTTGTGTAGAAAGTCTGGTTCATTTAGGGGGATGTGAACGCACAATCAAAGTGATGTGGACCAAAAAAAGTTAACTCTGGTCTGGCTACAAACCTCGATCTGGGTTCAGCTGAAGTGAACTTTGGTGCGGTTCGAATGTATATCTGAATGCTAGCGGACCAGAGACCGCTCCAAAAGCAGGAAGCAGACTATAGCGCAGGGCATTCTGGGTAAATACAACCAAAACGATGCGTGCGTCTAATGTTAGCAGGGTCATGATCTTTTATCTTTTATCAATGACTAAAGAAAAATCTTGAAACCACTAAAATCTGATTCGACTCCAATTTGGTTTACATTTCATGAAGAAGTTTTTGGTTTTTATCCTGGAGAAAGGGTTTTTCAGAGGATTTTATACATTTTTTTTTTTGGCACAGTACCATGTGAAATCAAACCGCACCAGCTGAAAACGTAAGGTACTTTTTTCAGAATTACAAATAGAAAACAATAACAGTTTACCATAAATGTATACATTTTCATTTGTTTCCTAAATGCTAAAATTTATAAAAACGCCTAAGTGACTTATCTTTCCAATGATTACAAACAAATATCTGATATTTTCTTATTTTAGCAACAATAGTATTTAGTAAATTGCCTAAAGCTTTCTAAGGTCTGAATGACTAGTAAAGGAAATAAATACTACAAACCTTAAGCCTGCTTTCTACTGATGATTTGAATGCTTTGACCTAAACCACCAGAATAAATTTCCTAACATTCAAATGTTTTTAAATTCAATGCAAACCTCTAGATAAGCCCAAACTCCAGCGGCATTAGGGAGTGGCAGCTTGACTCAAGATAAGTTTGATTAACCCACTCTAATATCAAGATGTATTTATTTATGGGAGCTTCCGATATATATTTGTTACTTCCATGATGTTTATTGTCAATAATGCTTAGAAATGCTGATATTTTCAAAAGTAAAACTAATCATCTGATGCTTTGAGGTTGAAAATGTCTGCAAAATACTCAGCTAAAATAACCATTTCTGCTTTTTTATGGACATCATCATGCACATGCTTTGCTGACTTTACAAGAAACATTCTATTTAATGGCACACTAGCTGTCTGCGGATCCATTCTTAATCCGTTACACAAGTTACAAGACCCGGCCACATGTGTAAACGCTGAGTCATTTAACCGCATAACGGAAAAAATAAAAGTCACTTCAACATATGATGGCCGTCCTGTGTGCATGTGTTGTGTCATAGTTCTAGTTTTGTAACTTTAACATGTTGTAAAAGGACTTCAGTTACAGAATGTGCATTTTAAAAAAGGCAAACATTGTTTTGGCAGCAGCTACTATGCAATAAACACCCTTACAAATGGCAAATTTATCCTAGGAGGCAATAAAGTATATTCTATAATTAATTTAAAACCAAGAAATTAAAAAAAATTAAGTCTGATGGGACTCCAAGGAAGACCAGGCATGTCCAAGAATAAATGATTAATTTGGGCTGAGCGATAAAAAGCAAAGAAAATGTTACAAATTAATCAATTATGCAATGAAGTAATTGTAATTTTCTCATATTTACTCCATCATCAGTGTTACTCAAAGCAGAATATTTTGGCCACTAATATCTCCATCAGGTGTTGGCATAAAAAAAAGGCAATGAAGACAATCCAACTGGCCAAAAGCAACATTGGAATGAAGAGTTTTAAAGCATGGCATTTGGAATCAAACAGTATGCCAAACATTGCATGAAAACAGGTCTTTCACATAGGGATTCAAATTGGTGCAACTCTAATTTAAAATCAATCCAACGTAATCTCATCAAAAAGATTTAAATTTAATTGCATATATTTCAATTAGATCCTAGTCACAGTAGTGACATCAACTTGTCACCAGTCCCTTCTTCTTACAAAAAAAACAAAAACAAAAAAAACCCTTTTATATCCAATAATAAATCAGACATTGTTGTAAAAAAGATTAATAAATTGTAGGATATGACGAATTAGTGTAGAAATGGTTTTAAAGAGGAGCAACTTAAATAAAAGATGACTTTTAACACTTGGAGAAGCTTTATTTTAAGTTAAACCAGTAAACGTGTTCATATTAAAACGAGTTTTTCTCCATTTGTTTCTTACAGCAACACGTTGGCCCACACAGGTTGGCATCAACAGTAGATGAATGAAAGTCATTTCCCACCTTTGTTCTCAGACAACATTTACTGTGACTGTACTCCTCCACAGGCTGCTAAACCCTCCAGCGTCTCTAGCACCGTCTTTTCCATTTAGCCCAGTGGGGATCTAAATTCAAGGTATTCGCTGTTGCTTTAAGTTCATGAAATCCTTTAAGCCAACGTGAGATCAGACTCACTGCAGCTCAGTCAGGCAACCAGTTTCATTTGTTTGGAAAGTAACAGCAGAAAAGTCTTTCATTCAATCTGCATTTGCTTTACCTGTGTCATAGAAGACCCACTGTAGTTTTTATACCAAATAAAGTTATGAAACTACAGAAAGTGGGTCATAATATAAAATGCTTCAATTGTACTATGTTGCAACACTTTCAAGAGCTAAACACAGCTTGTGTCCTGGCACACACAAAGCTATAAAACTGGGTTAGCGCTCTGCAATAATCAGCCTGAGATTTCTAAAAATAAGTGATTGGATTTGTGCTAAAGGTCTACACTGGCTCATTTTTGTCATTCACAATCAATGAGCCAATAAGCTACATTATCAAGTAAACCAAATACTATTTATATTTTTCCTCAAGATATAAAAAAACCTCAAGAGGGAACATTTATTAAACATCATAATATTTGCAGGAAATAGCAGAACATCAGATTTCACAGTACACCAACTTCAAGATGAAAATAATTATATTAAAATAGTTACCAATTACTAATTGGTAACTATTTTAGATGAGTTTGTTCTCATCTTAGAGTTTTGATTGGCCTTGACTACCGACGTTGTTATAAGCGTTATAAGTTGTTGTTATAAGTTGTTATAAACAGTATTTTATGGTGGCCCAGAAGGGTCAACAAAATGCGAAAGCCAAAGCAGAAGATATGCTAAAACTAAATTTGAAATTATGCCACACTGCTAGCATAACTTCCATTTTAGCATGCTTTTAGCTTTAGTCCAACATCTTCTGTTGCATTTTGTTGGCCCCTCTGGGTCACAGTAGCATTTGAATGCCTACTGTTTTATACACAACCCATAAAACATTTTTCTTTGATAACACTAGCAAAAATAAGATATAATTTATGCAATCAAATTCAGTACAAAATTTTAATTTTAATTCAAAAATGCAAGCTAACAACAAGTTAAACGTAATCACATTTCATCTTAATTTGCATATTTATAAGCACCTATAATACAGCAAAATATAACTATTCTTCAATATGCCTCACATGCAGTCATACCAATTATTAGTAATTACTCCCAGAGGACATTTAATCAGAGTGTCACAGCCTTTATCTAACTATACCAGCACTGACGCTGAAGAAGCATCATGTGACGAACACGCTACCGAAATACTGAAAACATCAATAATCTGCATGGAGGCTATGTCAACAGTTGCCACATGTTGGCTCTGAAAGGGATTGCTGCAAAGCCAACGACTGGAAACTATCAACTGGCTTTACAAAGTCCACTGAATTTACCAGTCTTGTATAATAATTTGGATTAAACTGAAGTATATTGGCAAGTATAAGCCTGGGCTTCAACTATTTCTTTTTTGGTAAATTACTGATTCGTAAAATAGTATTTTATTTAACTTTTTTTGGTAATGCTGTAAATTTCCTAAAATAAAACTAATCAAAATCTAATTTACCTGTATCAGACTGTATGATTGACTCTACTGGACTAAAATGGAGTAAAATAAACTGAATTTGGATAATCACATCTTACAGCATTTGATTTTTTCTTCTTCTTAAAATGACAATGTAAAAAGAAACATCATAAATAGTTTTTAAATACTCTACTCTACCTATCTGTTTATATATAAAAATAAAGGTTTAGGGTCAGGAATCAACATGTAAGAGGTCTTTACTGAAATCAAACAAGCTTTAAATAAATGGCTAAAGTATATTTACTCTTTAAAAAAACTGCTATAGCTAAGTTAGTAAAATAAAGTTTCTCAATCTGTTGTATGAGTCAGATTAAAACCTTGGGATACAATGATCAGAAACTCACAGCTGATTTGAACTGTGGTGTTACGTTGCAGCTATATTGTATATATTTCAGAGCGAAACCCGGGAAAACCCCAAAGGAGCTGATTTCTTCTTGATATGAGGTGTGGTGGTGCAATAAGGGACAGGGCTGATAAAAACAAATAAGAAGAGATAAAAACAACACTATCAAAAAGCGAAAACCATCAATGGGTGAGGCTGCTCAAAAAGCTCAATAATACCAGAATTAGAAATGCAGAATCAAAATCTAAAGCTGAAATTGCCTTCCTGATTAATAATTTTTTTTTCAAAAATTAAAGATTTACAGACTATGTGAATTTAAACTATTCCAAACTTTGCTTTTTAATCACTCCAGTTTACATGTTAAAGGCCAGAAGATTCTGGAGAGAAGCAGAAACTTATTTGTGACCTTTTGCATTATTACAGGCTCCACAGTTTTATTACATTAGTAAATTCATGTATTTTTCCATTTGATTTGAACAAATTGCTGTTACCTACTGATGGAAAATGAAATTATTTGGAAAATAAAGTCATACTTGACATTTTTCAACAGAAAAGCCACATGGTCTTGTCTGGTAAATTAAACTTTTTATGCCTTTCTTAGGATTCAGACACTAATTAGTCATTTTGTTTAATAGCCTGCTGGTCGCTGATTATTAATTTCACCACCTTTTCAAGAAAATTTGCTTGACAAACAGTTATCTTAGGTGTAAAACCTTTTATTCCGGGTAAGGGATAAGAAACGGTTCACCTGATCCACTTCTCGTTCACAGTCAGAGCAAGTCAATTAGTAACCCTCTTTGGCATGCTGCTACCAGTTCATTCATCATCTGTCAGCCTGCTGATTAAATCTTGATAACTTCGATAAAAAGTAGGTCACTGCTTTGCTCCAGTTACTTTTACAACATCAAATGACCTCATTTTGTAAAATGTCAGACAACCTAAAGGTTTAGAGGAAATGTTTCTGAACCAAAACATGAACAAACATAACTGAAGTCAGGTGCATCAGTCTCTGACTGCTATATCTCCCTATTTTGTAATCCACATTTAAACAGCAACTTATAAAATATATTTCCCAGCTCTTGTCTTCAAGTGAAGGCTCCCGCATACTTTATCCAAAGTCGAACAGTCGACACGTTCTTCAAAAAGTATTCAAATCTCCTGCGGATACAAATTGGATATTGGAAGTAGTTGATGAGAAATGGCAAAGTTGCTGTCCGAGTCCATAAAACACAGCAACAAACTTCTGGCCAATCACACAACACTTCGTACAGAGCTCTGTCGACATAGTCCGACCCGGGCCTGGTGTCAAGTTCGGAACTTCTGTGAACAAAATGACGTGATTTTTGTTAAGAATCTACGTCAAATGAGTCAATTTCAGTAAAGAAGTACAAAAAATAAACTATTCTGATTCTGCTCTGTCCTCTTCGTAACTGTCCCAGTGAACATTTAGTTGTAAATATGACTAAATATTTATACTATCCTACATCAAGATTAAAACTGGGGTGTCTAAAATAAAACCCCAGTTTTTATTATTCCACCAATAAAAGTTCAATACAGTTCATTCAAAAAAGGAACCATGTTCAATTACAAGTTATTGGCATTTTATTGCTTTATTTGGTTTAGTTTTAGTAATTTCTTTGAATAAATTAATTAATAAATTAGTGCTTTGCTTTTCTATTTAATCTTATTAAAAATGCATATCGTTTTCCGGCTGATATCTGTAAATTTGTCTTTATTCATTCAACACCATTTCTAGTATTCCGTAACAGAAATATTAGTTTTTTTCTGCACACATTTATCTCTGAACAGAATAAAATTAGTTAATCGACTGAAACTGTCATTAAACTATCATTTGTGATTTCTAGCATTTTCTAATAATATGCTGATTCTGTGCTCTTTATAAATAGCGAAATGTTGGTTTGTGTGGATATGAAATACAGTAACTGGCTTGTGTTGGCATAACAATCCAGTTTATCCTTGTAAATCAAGGACAAATTTAATATGTGTCGTCAGCAATCCCTGTAATTTTACTGTGATTTACTGGAAGTTGGAACAAACACAACTGTAAACATAAAAACTGTTTTTTTCTTTCAGCCGCATTTCCATGAAATCAGCAGATAGATTTGTTTGTTTGTTAGGACACAAGGATCTGTCAAATAAATACCTGAGGCTGTTTCAGTCACACCCTCACTTTAACACACATGGAAATCATCACCATCCAAAAATAATGCCTTTTATTATGCGACAAAGGGGATTTGGCAAAAAATAAATAAAAATACATTTTGGCAAAAAAAAAAAAAAGAGTATTTAGTATAATGAATGTAGCACACGTACCTGTCACTACTTGATAAGGAGAGGCTTGAAAAAAGCTCAGCGATGGCAAAATTATTATTTTTTTAAATCTCAGTGAAGCACAGACAGCCTCAAAAAACATAAAATAAGAAAAAATTAAACTTAGCGCAAGGTTCAAGTAGAGCTGAACCATATGGCTGAAAAGTGCTTCATGTTGGACGATATCAATAATTACTTATTTGACTTTTTGTTTTTAATATCTAAAATGCTACCAAACTGCTGGCGTGACCCTTGCCCTTTTTCCCAGTGTTTGCTTCATGCCATTGTTTTATATCTTTAAAGCATTTATGAAAAACGGTAGTGAAACCTTAAACTGCTGCTCTGTAAGTTACTCAGCAGATTGTTGCTAGGTAACCACAAGTTACTCAGCAGGTTGTTGCTAGGTAACCAAAGAGTGAGTGAGTTAGTTGATGCCATGAACCTAGTGTAGCTGGCAATGAGAGGTCAAGCAACTAAAATAGTTCCTCTGCCTACATCCCCCAGAATGCTGTGCGGTTCTGGAGGTTTGTTTAAAGGTTTTTGTGACATATTTTCTTTTATAAAATGTGAAAAACATTAGATTATTTGCTTTGAGTTCTTTAAAAGCATTTTATGACCTTGTAAAATTATTCAGTGGTGTGTTGAACCATTGTTATATTTATGAAACCTGAACAAAAGCAAACGTGGTCTTCCTTGGCTATTGATTTTAAATCACTCTATAATTACATACTTTTTGGTTTAATAAATATAGTTAAAATGAAAAAGGGAAATTCAGAATAAATAAAAAAAAGTGGGATCTGGACAAGAAAACTGATTTCACAGGGCCATAAGTAGGAATGAAAAAAATAAGATAAATCAGATTGTTTTTGGGATTTGTCCTGCCAAATCAAGAGGGAATTGCCCAATTCTGATGTGTAGCTTAGGTCGGCGGTTTTCAAAGTGTGAGGCGCGCCTCCCCTAGGGGGCACCAGAGCACTTTAGGGGAGGCGCGGTGCGAGGGAAAAAATAAACCGGAGAAGAAGCTATCTGCTTGCTGTCTACTGATGTGAGAGAAAGAATGGACAAATTTTTAGAAAACAAAAAGGCAGGGGAGACAAGCTCTGGCGTAAGTAGAAAAAAGAGGAAGTATGACCACGACTACTTAAAGTTTGGATTTTCCTGGACTGCTCCCGATGATGCTCCAAGGCCGCAATGTGTAATCTGCAAGGAGGTTCTGGCTAATGATAGCATGAGACCCTGTAAGCTCCGGCGTCACATTGAAACAAAGCACCCAAGTTTAGTGACCAAGCCGCGGGAGTTTTTTGAGAGGAAGCTGAAGGAGCTGTGCACACAGAAAAAACAATAGAGCCGTTCAGTACTAAGGCAACCAAAGTATCTTATCGGGTGGCCTTACGCATTGCAAAGACGGGGAAACCCCACAACATCGGTGAAACTTTACTCCTTCCTGCTGCTAAGGACATGTGCTCAGTAATGATGGGAGAAGCTGCTGCTGCCAAACTGAATGCCATCCAGTTGTCTGACAACACCATCCAACGCCGAATCTCACATATGGGCGCAGATGTGCGGCAACAGGTAGTGGACAGTGTTCGTGAAAGCCCCTCCTTCTCCCTTCAGCTGGACGAGACGACTGATGTCGCCAACTGTGCTCAATTAATGGTGTACGTGCGTTATGTTAAAGAGCTAAATGTGCATGAGGAGTTTTTGTTTTGTCACCCTCTGCCCTCGCGCACTACAGCAGAAGAAATCTTCAGGTTTTGAATAATTTCATGCGGGAAAATAATGTGGATTGGGGCCGCTGCTGTGGAATATGCACTGATGGGGCAAGGGCAATGACAGGCCGGCTGTTTCCTTGTATGATGCCTTAGCTTGGCGGATGCCTCTTTTCAAGTTAGCTCTGGCAGAACTGTACAGTGCTTTGTCCCCTGACCTGTAAGCAGCGTCCCTGGCTTTCAAAAGACCCTGCACCTCCTTAGTCATCCAGGGTTTCCTATTTTGATAGATCCTCATGAGTCTGTTCCTGGTGACATTTTCCGTGCAGAACCTGATGTAGTCCAAGACTGCTGAGGTGTGG